>CBVK0102382667.1:0-14645 GCA_900067695.1 Picea abies
GACATGGAACCACATCGAACTGCTAGGTAGACTCAGGCACCATGTCAACATCCCATTCGTCCAGAGTAAAATAGATTCTTCCTAAATTAATAAAAATTATTGGAAAAATTCGGTGTTTTCCAGGTCATGTTTTTGCAGGGCATTTTTGAGGATCTAAACATTGTTTTTAGCTACTTAAAAACCACGAGTAGATAGTGTACTAAGATTACTTTATCTTTGCATCTCAAATGAAATATCTCGGAGAGGTATTTCTATCATTGTAGACCACTTGTCAAACTGAGTCAAAATGAGGGAGTTACAAGCCAAACAACGGAGGGTAAATTTTAAGACTCAATTAACTTCTGAGGGACATAACTTCCTACTTCGAAATTGTATTGGGGCACAAAAGCATTCTATGGAAATATATTGAGCCATATAAAACATCCATAGAGTCAAAATAGAAATTTGGGCACATAAAATGCACTGAAGGACATAGAAGGTACATGTAGCATCCAAGCCTAAAAATATTAATTTGCCTAAAACTTTAGCAGGTTGTATCTAGCAGCCTGGAACCCAGATGAAGGTGAAAGTTGGGTAGATTTTCTGAAACATGGTCATGAGGGAACCCAGTTGATATATTTTCAAATTTCCAAAGGAGTAGGTGCTAAGATGCATAAGGACAATTGGAATTTGCACCTGGTTGAAGGAGTTTTTGGGTAAATTCAAATGACCATAACTTTCTGATCAAGACTCTAATTTGAGCAAGGAAGGAGGTGTTGGAAATCTCTTGGATAGAAGAGTCCATTTATCTACCCAAAAATTCGAACTGGGCAATTAAATTTACAAGGAATCAAAAGAAAGAATTATGATGAACTCATGGAACAGAATTGTGCATAGTTTATAGATTTAATAAATTAATTAGTCTAACCAATCTTGTTGCCTACACATTTTGTAGAGTTAACAACAATTAGATTAGAACAAGATCATCAAAAAGATCAAATATATGGAGGATGCACATAGGAATTACATCCATGAATATGAATTGAAGGGGTTGTGTGTTAGCATGGGTAATGAAATGACTCTATCCAATGGGCATAAAGAAGGTAAGGAGGAGAGCATGAAATTGGTGGAGACCATCAAGAGTCAGCAAAAAGATGTTCAAAGTTATAAGGTTGATAATGAGAGGCTTATGAAAGCCAAGGAGCAGCAATATGACTTCAACATCAAGTTGATGTAGATCTTGGACCTAATAGAGAAGAAAATGGATAAGGAAACCGATTCAAGCAAGTCAAGGAGTCACAGGTCTCATGATGAGAGAAGAAAAACAAGAAGTGTTGATAGGAATCACCATCATTATCCAAGGCATTCAATTAGGAGAGCACATAGTAGTTCAATTCCATCTCCTGTCAGGAAGCATAAGAAGAGGTCTGGGGTAGATGAGCTACAAGGAGAGATGAATAAGATCAAGCCTCCTACTTTTTATGGTGAGCACAAGAAGGATGAGGATGTGGAGACCTAGTTGTTGGGCATGAGGAAGTGCTTTTAATTACATAACTACTCCTCACAAGCAAAAGGCAAAATTCTCACCTACCATCTTAAAGGAAAAGCATCAATGTGGTGGAACTAGTTTGTGCAATTGCAACACATTGATGAGAAGAACGTTACTTGGAGGGAATTGAAAAGGTATTTTCAAAAGAAATATTTGACCAAACATTACTATGATAAGAAAATGAAGGATTTATTTGAACTCAAGCTTGAGAGTATAACCATAGATGAGTATGAAAGGAGATTCTTAGAGTTGTTGATGTTTTTTTCATCAAAGATGAACAAGTTAAGATTAAGAGCCACTTGAGTCAGTTGTCATCATTTATCAGTGACAAGATACAATATGATGATCCCAATACACTGGACGAAACCATAAGGAGGGATAAATATCTTTATCATCGGCATAGAAGAAGACCAACTTTCCAAAATGGTTAGGAAGACAAGAAGAAAAGGAAGAAGGAGACCAAGCCACCATTATTCAGAAATAATTCTCAGGGACAGACAACTCCTAAGGAACCCATAATGACTAAGACAATGGGGAAAATACCAAGGCAGACACCTATTTAATGTTGCAGTTGTGGGGGAGACCACATGTATAGAGATTGCCCTCATCAAGCCGAAAAAGTGATGATTATTCATAATGTATAGAAGGTTGATACAGTGGAAGCCATGGGAAGAAATGTACCAAGGATCTATGTAGCCCTAGATAACAAGAAAACCAAATTTCAGTCTCACATGGTTGAAGTGAAATGTATGATCAACAACCAACCCATTGTTATTTTAATTGATTCATGAGCTCGTCATAGTTATCTAGATCCTAATATGGTGGAAATGTTTCAATTGCCAAGAAGAAAGCTTGGAAAACATTGGTTGGTGCAGCTAGCTACATGATCTAAAAGGAAGATTAATCAGATGGTTAAGGCATGTTCAATGGACATGAATGGAATGATCACAAGAGCATATTTGAATGGCATACCTTTGGTCTCATATGATTTTCTCATTGGTATGGATTGGTTGGAAAAGCATCATGCTATCCTAGACTTCTATAATAAAGAATTTACTTGCTTGGATGAAGAAGGGAACTTGAATACAGTTCAGGGTATTCCAAGGGTAGTAACCATCAAAGAAGTCTCATCTCTATAGCTAAAGAAAATCTTCAAGAAAGGATTTCAAGTATTTGCAGCACATATGGAGGAGGAAACTAAGGATAAAGTGCCAAATGTTGAATATTATGCAGTCTTAAAAGAGTTTGAAGATGTATTTAAAGAAATATCGAGGTTGCCACCCAAGAGACATATTGATTTCTCCATCAACATGATTCCTAGAGTAACCCTAGTATCCAAGACTCCTTATAGGATGAGTACACCAGAACTGAAGGAATTACAAATGCAACTTGAAGAATTTATAAAGAAGGGATATATACACATAAGTGTGTCACCTTGGGGTGCCCCAGTATTATTTGTGAAGAAAAAGGATGGAATGTTGATACTTTGCATTGATTCCAAGCAACTCAATAAGGTAACAGTGAAGAACAAGTATCATTTTCCAAGGATAGATGACCTCTTTGATCAACTAAAAGATGAAAAAATATTCTCTAAGATTGACCTCAAATCAAGTTATCATCATGTGAGAATTAAAGAAGTAGACATCAACAAGACAACCTTCAAAATGAGGTATGGCCATTATGAGTTCACTGTGGTGCCATATGGGTTGTCAAATGCAGCGATTGTCTTCATGTGTTTAATGAATGGTATTTTCAAAGAATATTTAGATAATTCTGTTATTATGTTTTTGGATGACATACTTATCTACTCAAAATATGAAGAAGAGCATGAACAACACTTAAGGATGGTGCTACAAGTATTGAAAGAACATCAATTGTATGAAAGTTGAGCAAGTGCTCATTCTACTAGATGAAGATTCATTACTTGGGTCATATCATTTCAAAGGAAGGAATAAAAGTGAACCCAGAGAAGATAAAATCCATTGAAGGATGGCCAACACCAAGGAATGTCTCAGAGGTGAGATATTTCATGGGACTTGCAGGGTACTATAGAAGGTTTATTGAATGCTTCTCCAAAATTGCACACCCAATCACATCTTTGAAAAAGAAAGGTGCATGATTTGAGATAACTTTTGATTGTGAAAATAGTTTCCAACACTTGAAGATTTTGTTGACAAGTGCACCAATTTTAAGGATTGTTGATCCAAATGAAAACTTCATTGTATGTATGGATGCTTGTAAGGACTTGGGGGAGTCTTTAGTTATAATGGACATGTTGTATGCTATGAATCAAGGAAGATGAAAGAACGTGAGATACTTTATGCCAATCATGATTTAGAATTGGAAACCATAGTGCATTCCTTGAAGATGTGGAGGCACTAACTCATAGGGAATATATTTGAGTTGAGAATAGACCATAGTGGTCTGAAATATTTGTTTGGACAACCAACTTTAAATGCCAGGAAAAGCAGATGGTTAGAATTCCTTAATGAATATGAATTTGATAAAATCATATCAAGGGTAAAGAGAAAAAGGCGGTTGATGCACTCAGCAGAAGAGTGCATGAGATGCATGCTACAACCATTAGCATGTACAAATCAAATTTGAAAGAAAAAAATTTAGAGGATGCAAACTCAGATCATCACTATATGGAAATAAAGACAAAATTACAACAAGGTATTTTGCAGTAGAAAATTGAAGATTTTGAGTTAAAAGAGGATGAAATACTCATGTAAAAGGGCATAGTTTATGTGGCAAATTTTCAGGAATTGAAAAATCTAATATTAAAAGAAATGCCCAATGTTCCTTATGCTCGGCATATAGGCTACCAAAAGGCAATTGTAGCTATCAAGAAACAATATCATTGGCCAAGTATGAAGAAAGAAGTGGTTGATTTTATTTCCAAGTGTTTGGGATGTAAAAAGCTCAAGGCTAAGCATAGGAACCTAGTTGATTTGCTACAACCATTTCCCATTCCTGAGTGGAAATGGAAGGTTGTAACAATGGATTTCATTATTAAGCTGCCCAGAATATCCAAGAAACATGATTCCATCATGGCAGTGGTGGATAAGCTTACCAAACCTGCCCATTTTATTCCAATAAATCTCACTCACAAGGCAGCCAACATTGTTGATATTTATATGAGATAAATTGCTAGGCTACATGGTGTTCCTAAGACAATTGTGTCTCACAGAGATCCCAAATATACATCAAATTTTTGGAAAGGAATATTCAAAGGATTTGGAACAAATTTGAACTTTAGCACAGCCTATCATCTACAGTCATATGGGAAAACAGAGAGAGTGAACCACGTGATCAAGGACATGCTAAGAACAATGTATGTGATGGATAAACCATCAAAATGGGAAGACTACCTACACTTGGTGGAGTTTGATTATAAAAATGGGTATAAAGCATCTCTAAAGATGAGCCCATTTGAGACACTTTATGGTAGAAAGTACAACACACCAGTGAGTTGGGACAACCCACCAAACAGAGTAGTGGTTGGGCCGAAATTTCTTAGGGAAATGAAAGAGAATATAGTGAAAATAAAACAAAATTTAGAGGTTTCCCAAGAGATGCTGAAAATTTATGTTGATAAAGGAAAAACTCACAGAGAGTTTAAAGTGGGTGTCCATGTGTTCTTGAAAGTAAATACCAAGAGAAGTTCTCTGAAGTTGAGAAATTGTTCAAAGTTGGAAACACATTGTTGTGGACCGTTTGAAATCTTGGAGAGGATTGGTCATGTTGCATACATGCTTGCAATACTTGCATACATGTTTACCATGTATCTTTTTTTTAAAAGTATGTACCTAGTGTTAATCATGTCATTGATTGGAATGTGATTCAGGTGGAGCAAGAAGGTGACTTTCAAGTGAAATCGGTTTACATATTGGACTGAAGTATCAAGCAACTCTCAAATCAAGACATAGGGCTAGTAAAGGTCCAATGGACATGGTACGGTCCTGATGATGCAACTTGGGAGAAAAAAGATGTTATGCAGGCAGAGTACCCACATATTTTTTAAGACTTTTAAAGTTTTGATTGTACATGTGTATATACTGCAATGAGGACAGTGCATAAATAAGGGGGAGGTGAATGTAATATCCCTAGTCCGAACCCCAATTTTAAATTTAAATGTACATATAGTTTGGTGAGCCAGGATATTTTGGGCCAGAGTGCCTTCTGTTAGCACTTGGTAAATTCCCTAGAGGTTGAAAAGAAGAAATTCACAAAGGTAACCTTAACCAACCGCTTTTTCAAACAACTTTGGAATCGAGCCATAGGGATAGTAAAGGTCCAATGGATTTGGTACGATCCTGAGGATGAAAATTGGGAGCACAAGGATGCTATGTGAGTGGAGTACCCGCATCTTTTTGAAGACTTTTGAAGTTTTTGCTTGTACATGTGTATATAGTGCACTAAGGCTAGTGCATAAATAAGGGGGAGGGGAATGAAATACCCCTCTGATGAACCCTAATTATAAATATAAATGTAATCGTACATATAGGTTGGTGATCCAGGATACTTAGGGGTCAGAGTGCCTTTGTATATATGTATTTTGTATTTTGATGCTAGAGTGCATGTGTGGTTATTAGGTTGGAGAAGTAGAAGTTGAAAGGCTAGTGAGCCTAACTTTGTAAAATGCAATCACACTCAAATTTTGAGGAAAACACATCACTCTTGTAGAACAACCATTAAAAAGAGTATGGGGGGTTAAACTCCATTAGAATGGGAAAGGGGGGCTAAGAGTCTAGGAAATGAGCTAAGTTAAGGGGGATTAAACCCAAATGAATATTTTATTAATATTCCTAAAGTATAAAGTTTAATATTATGGATATGAATACATATCCTAAGTTCCTAAGTTGAGGAACGTATCACCATGTGGGGGGGTCCATGTGTGGGGGGCCATGTAGTTCCCAACATGAAAAGTGTCAAGTTGGGAACATGCACATAATCCATGTAGTTCCCAACATGAAAAGTGTCAAGTTGGGAACATGCACATAATTTTGGGGAACTTTAGTTCATTTTCCTATCATTCCTTCATCACTCTCACCATCACTACTCTATTGTAATATGTACTCTATTGTTGCCAAAACCTATACTTGGACAATAGAAGGACTTGGAGCTGAGAGCATCAAGTGACTCGAGATTTGGGTTGAAGAGGTCGGTTGTCAGGCCCATGAGCTATTGAAGAAGTGGGTTGTCAAGCTCATGAGCATTCTCTCTAGGTGAGAAAATTGTTGGGAAATTGATTCCCAAGGTGCCAAGTTGTAGCTATAGGGCTCTGAGACTTCCTGTCTAGCCTGTTGTTGAAGCCCCAGAAGGGAAGTGGGGTAGCCAAAGGGATGTTGAGAAAAGATGGTGCACACTTCCTAGGATGGGACAACATGTGGGGAATGAGGTAATGTAGACTATATTCTAGAGTTGGCACCTGAGTCTGAATGTTTACTGTTGTCTAAGATACATTAGCCTGATTAGGATTCTTTCACCCAGGTGGAGTTTAGCCCCAGCTCGGGGGTGACCCACTACTGAAAGTTATGAGCAGTGTGGTATAAGGTTGGGAGGATCCTAGAAGTTTTGCATTCAGTTGGTGAATATTTACCAAAAATAAGTTTCAATTATGTGTTTGGTTTATGTGTTGTGCTATTATTTATGCATTTTCTTGTATATGTTGTATTTTTATACTTGTTATTCTACATAGTTTTGTGCATTGCAGAGAATTTTTTTTAATTAAATTGGTATCAGAGTTTGAAAATTCTGTGTGGCATTGCATAGCGCGGGGTTGGGGATGCTACAGATGAGATCACATGCAAAGGGAACAAGGTCAAAAACAAAGGGAGAATATTTGAACTTGGAAGAACATGGTGAGTAAGTTACATGGAAATTCTTACAAATAGATTTTCCGCATATTGTGTACATGCAAGTACATAATTTGAAACAAAGAGACATGAGTGTACTATAATACATGAAAGAATTCTATCAATTATCAATTAGATCAAAATTCCGCATATTGTGTACATGCAAGTACATAATTTGAAACAAAGAGACATGAGTGTACTATAATACATGAAAGAATTCTATCAATTATCAATTAGATCAAAATTGGACAAAACAAAAGACCATAGAGTGGAAAGGTATGTAAATGGTTTTAAATTTTATATTCAAGATAAATTGAGAATGTATCATTTTTACTTCATGGACAAAAATTTCTAAATATCTTTGAAGGAGGAAGAGAAGTTACCCAAGAAACAATATATTTTCAAGAGGTATACGAACAAAAGGTGACGGAAACACAACAAGTGGAAGAAGTTAGGTGAATATGAAGAGTGAAGAGGAGACTAGTACCAATGACCATACTTCAAGGGGAGGCAACAATGGTAATAGAGGATGAGGATATGGTTCAAGATGCAAAGGAAGAAATTTATTGTCACTTGCTTTAAGTGTGGCACAATTGGAAAATAAGCATATGATATACAAATAATTAGAATAAAGGAATAATAAATGGTTCTAGAGACTAACTAAACTAAGCAGAAAAAATTAGTGGTTTGAGATAACATCTATAAAATTCAATGAGAATAAGGTGATAATTTGATGTTCAGTAAAGTATTATTGAAGCTAGAGAAGAAACATCTAGCATATCCAACCCCCTATGTACTTCTTACAGACATGATGGGGTACTCCAAAATAATCCAAATTTCTCTGTTATCATTCTATACCATCCCTAAGATACTTTCCTTGGACATATAGGACTACCCACAATGTTTATTTTTCTCATTAAAAATCTATGAAGTCAAATTTAAACCTCTAACAACAATAAAACACAAAATTTATATCCAAATATAAAATAGTAGTGGAAATAAAAATGCATATGTATTAATCATTATTTTCCTATTAAACTCATGCATTAAAAAAACAAAAAGTATTCCATAAGAAGTCAACCATTAATACTTATTTTCAATAAAGCCATGTCCACCAAACTAGTTGTGGGATTTATTTTCCACCCCATCATAGGAATCATCTATGGATTCCACCCCCAAGTTAAACCATGATACCACCAGGGTGAAGGAACCTTCTATAGGGCTTTAAAATCACTCGACCTAACCCATTACTCTCATGACAAGCCACCTACTCACGATAGATCTCTCCAGACCCTCATCTAACCATAACACTAGCCATGGAACTCTCCTCCACTACTCCACACAACACAAGGAAGACCCACTCCTTATCTACTCAAGATTCCCTCAAAATGCCCTTATTTTCCAATGCTCTTAAATGTGTGCAGAAAGACTCCAATATGTTATTTTCCTTCTAGTAATAACTTAACACAAAAACACTTCAGATCAAGGTAGCCAATGAGTAGCAATGACAAGATTGTAGTTCTGAAGGTATTTCCTCGGCTTCTATGGACATTCCAATCATGTTATTTCTCTCCAACCATCCATTTTTCTTCCACAATTTTGGCAATAAGTTTCCCCAAATTCTACAGACTCTTACCAGCAACAAAACACATGGGAAACTATTTCATAATGATCATAACAACGAAAAAAACTAGGGAAGATATCCCCATAACCTAGGATCTTGTCTCCTCTCCCTACCCACAAATGGGTGCTTCTTTGGATGATGATAGAATCTCTATGGAAAATACAATGGAAGACTTTTTCTTTCATAAGGCCCCTCTCTCTTCCAAAGGATATGACACTTGTATTTAGATCACACCCACAAGTCAAATATTAATGGAACAACTTGTAATAAGTCATGGGAAAGAAAAGTTAGTGATTTCAAACGAGAAAGGACAAGGTAAAATCACCCATGGCCCCCTTTCCTCTTCCCCTCTTGCGGTATCACAGTCCCCTTGTTTCTCCCTCAATCAACCATTTTGGTGAATATTAGATTACTATGTCTATTTCCTCTTCATACACAAGTTTTACAAAACCATGAAGATGTCATGGAAAATATACCCACCACATTGTAAAACCAACCCTCCATTGGGACTCTTATACATTCACTAGTTGGGCCTTCTTGAGATCCACACTAGGAATGTTTACAATATAGCATGGTGTCATTACAACTCAACCCACATGTCTTTACCCCTATCTCATAAACAACATCATATAAATAACACATTATTATTACATATTATAATTCAAGGATCAAAATTGGGGTATTGCATTCCCCTCCCCCTTGGAATAACACCATCCTCGGTGCACTTCTCCTTATAGCATAAAACCATGTTTCCATGTCTATGTTATTTAGTTGCATATGCAATGGTATCCTCTTCATTGTAATTGACATTTGATGGTTATCTAGATAGCAATATCCCACAATTCCTTTTCACTTCCTTAAGGAGCTTCCAAGGTCTTAGTATTTTAGCATATACCTACATCAATCATCAAGGTAACCATGCATATCATAATCATTTAAATGTAACAATATTCCATCCATATGAATTTTAAACTCATAAATGAAGCATATATATTCATAACATAAAACAAAGTCTGCAAATCAATCCAATACTTGTATGTATGAATATATATCTCTTCTCTTCATGGCCAGCATGGGAAAGGTTCAACTCACTATCTTCTCTAACACACCCAAAATATACAATGCCTTATTTATCCTAGCTAGCACATAAAATAAATATCTCATATTAGATTCATTCAAGTCGCCTCTTTCTTGTCACACTCACCCTTCCAGGATCAAGCATCCCTTCTCTACTAAGAATTCCCTCAAGTGATCCATTTTGCCAAGGCTTTCATGTGAAAAAAAAAGCACAGACTTATAGAGTCTTACTACTAGGGAATCCCACTAACAACCTATAAATAACAATGGTTTTAGGAAATTAAATCATATCTAGGATTCCAATATCATCACAATAGCATCCTCCCCATGTTTTCTAGCTTATATAAGCTACCATCACATTTAATGCTATTAAATGTGTGCAGAAAGAGTTTAATTTGTTATATGCCTTCTAGTAATAACTTTGCATGAAAACACTTCGGATCAAGGTAGCCAAGGAGTAACAATAACAAGATTGTATTTCTGAAGGTATTGCCTCAACTGCTATGGACATTCCAATCATGTTATTTCTCTCCAAACATCCATTTTTCTTCCACAATTTTAGCAATAAGATTCTCCAAATTCTATGTACTCTTACTAGCAAAAAAAACACATGGGAAACCATTTCATAACAATCATAACAACCACAAAAACTAGGGAACACATCCCCATAACCTAGGATCTTGCCTCCTTTCCCTACCCACAAATGGCTGATTCTTTGGATGATGATAGAATCTCTATGGAAAAGACAATGGAAGACTTTTTCTTGCATGAGGCCCCTCTCTCTCCCAAAGTATATGACACTTGTATTTAGATCACACCCACAAGTCAAAGATCAATGGAGTAACTTGTAATAAATCATGGGCAAGAAAATTTAGTGCTTCCAAATGACAAAGGACAAGTTCAAATCACCCATGGCCCCGTTTACTCTTCCCCTCTTGTGGTATCATAGTCCCCTTGTTTCTCCCTCAATCAACCATTTTGGTGAATATTATATTATTATGTCCATTTCCTCTTCATACATAAGTTTTACAAAACCATGAGGATATCATGGAAAATATACCCACCACATTGTAAAACAAACCCTCTACTGGGACTCTTATGCATCCACTAGTTGGTCCTTAGCCTTGAGCTCCACACTAGGACTGTTTACAATATAACATGGGTGTTGATGAATAAATTTGCAATGAAGTTTGGCCCACAAAGTATTGTTAAAGCCTATTATTATAAAAATTGAATAAAATTAGTAGGTGGGACCCCTTGGTACTATTGAAGGTCAAGTCGGGTGTTATTCGACACTAATTTCGTGGCTGATGATATCTTGTTTTATTGGATAATGGATCAGGCATTTTATATAGGTTTCCCTTGTTTCAAGATCAAGTTATACTAATATTTTTTAGGGTATCATTGTTGATTTTTATTGGATTTAGTATTTTTGACACCTGCAGAAAGCACATGTTAGTAATAACAATTGGGGAAAAGGCTAAAATGAAGAAATTGTCATGTGCTATATGCATTAAAGAAGATTGTGGCAAATCCCATCTAACATAGGATAGCCATACGAGTGATTAAAAAGTTGCATATAATATAGTTGATGTCCCTTCTGCATAATAGAGATTGTAACATGGGTGGCGTGCTTGGAAATTAAAGGTTATTGTTGCAAGATGGGTGATTTGTTGATTAATAGCTGGCGCGTACTAAGAATTGAATGAGATCAGAGTAAGTAAGTGATGTGCAATTATTGCACATCACCTTTACCCTTACCAATGGAAGCCACCCTGGTCAGGCTATCTTCCCAAACATTTCAGTTGTGGTTATGTTCCGACTTCTCAGCAAAAAGAAACCGCTTGGTCAACGCATGCTTAAGACATTTGGTTACAGGTATGTTCTTTTTTTGAGCCCTTCATGAATCTACTCTGGTTATGATATGGATTTTGGCTCTCAAGTGTGTTAGTTGTGCTCTCCTTAAGTCTTGCGACTGTGTAATGGTGATTGTAAATGAACATTGATGATTTTCTTTGAAAAAAGGTTGAAGTCATAACAGTAATGGGCGTTAGCAGCCGACAGAGATCTTTCTTATCCCTGTTGAAAGACCTTGTTGATCTTACTAGGTTATTTTCACGTTTTTGCATTGTTGTAGTTAGTCTGTGTTTTTATGGAGTTTGTGGCTAAAGTATTAGTGTCACCACGCATCATACATTTGGGAAATGGAGTGTTTTCACCACCAGGGATCATGAACTTTTTTTTTTTTGTTCTTAATCGATCTGTCCTTACTGCACTATGGTGGTGGTTTGATCGAAAGGCATGAGGGTTATACCCTACGTGCATTGAATTACATTTTCCATACCAATATTGACTACGCACTTTTTGTGGTGGCTACCAAGAAAACCCTTATTCTCCCAATCTGAAGCTCCACAGAGAAAACCGACGTGCATGTCCAGTTGCAATGGGTTATTGTGGGTTGGAAATATAGTCGATTACTTCGAATGTGGATTTGCCCAGTCAGTCGTATGGTAGTCATTTTGTTTTGGCATATAGTTAATGCCTCACTGATGATAATTTTAGGCCCTGCATTGCATTTGTACTTTCGGTTTACATAGTCACCCTACTTATATAAAAAACTCGGTGTTGTTAATGAAGGAGGCCTCTGCCCCGATTCGGTTTGATGTGTAAATACACATAGATACTGTAGTCTGTTCAGATGATTGATTTTCTCTCAGAGCGACGAATTGTTGATTGATGGTAGTCACTGGTAATTACATTTATGGAGATTTGAATGATGGTTGGCATTGGTTACCAATGTCGGGTGTTTCCCACACATGTCGCATCATGTAAATAAGGTTTTTCAAAAGAAAATTATTGGATGTATCTATGGCATATTTTGGTTGTTGTGTGATTATTGGGAAGGATACCTTGTAGTTTTGTTAACTTCACACCGTGTGTAGTATGGATGACTTGTTTCCATACTCAGTGACACCCATTGAGTTTTAAGTATGTTAATTATTGCACCTAGCCACTATTGATGAAAATCATGTTTGGTAGGTAGCTCAACTTTAAGTCACCTTGGATGGATTGTTTACAAGGGCAGAACTACATTTCCTGGGAAAGCTACTCCTACATAGCTTGTGTCTAATTGATGGTTGTTGCTTGTATCATGAGTTGTCATTTTCAGGCGTGTAATTTTGGTCTTTTACTATGTAGATATATGAGAAAGAATTTCGTTGCAATTTCTTTGATATCTCTATCGCAGAAATAGTGACTTTGTTGATGTGGAAGCATGATTGTGGAGTATAGTTGTGGACTAAATAAATGACTGAGTAGTGATTGATTTTGATAGTAACAGACTGGAAATGGTGATCGTTTGTAATCTGTTATAAAATGCATATTGTGAGATCAGTGGCCCCTAAAAATTATATAGGGAAAACTTATTTTTTTGCAATAACATGGTGTTAAAGTTTGATTAATGAACAGTAAACTTGTTGGATGTATAAGAATTGTAATTTAATCAAATGATTGTTGATGGAATGGTACATCTAGTCTTATTGCAGAATGTTTTATGGATCGCTTGATTAATTTCATGAGCAGTAAACGTTCTATTCCCTTTCCATGATCTCACTTTCCGCTAATTACAACCCTTCACGCATCCCATATCCCTCTTTCACTCCATGATCTGAAATTAATTATAGCAAGGGTTTCCTATGTTGAAATAGTTGAAAGTGGCAGTGTTTCAGACGGATCGTAGTGATGTTTGATTAACTTGTTTTGCAGTCAATTGTTATTATCATTGAGTAGTAACCATGTTTTTCCCCTCCATTATATCATATTTTCTCTCAATACAATCTCCTCACATATCCCAGAACCCTGTTCCACCCCCTCCTCGTTGATTAACAGGAAAACAATTTGTATAGATTGGGTTGCATGAGTTTAAATATTTATGAGCCAAAATCCATTTCATATTTGTAAGAGTTGTCATGTATGGATATTTAAAATATCATTTTTCTATTCAATCATGTATACAGGAATGTGTTATTCAAGTAAAAGGATAAAAACAAATCTTATCATGCCTCTATCAAAAAGAAGAACTGAAGGAAAATAGCATCAGCAAGGGAAAATATGATTTTGAATTTTATTCTATCTATCATCTTATGACAGTTAACTTCAGGGATCTTGGACAACATTTTTTTTTTTTGGGTATACGATTACTATTTTGAAATGGCTTCAAATTTCATAAGCTTAAAATACCAAGAGTAAATATGTCGAGGGGAGACACAAGGAGGTATGTTTTGATTAACCAATGGTTATGTTATGACTATTAATATTGTTATAAACAAAAGGAAGTCACAAGGGGTCCCACTTACTAGCTATCATTATTATTTATGACCCTTATTGTAATTTTTACTCTTTCCCTAACTAAATTTAGTTGAGTCTTTTAATTAACTTAACAAATTAATTGGTTCAACTTCTTCAACCAATTCTAATTTGTTAAAAGCAAAAGGGAAAGGAGTAATGAAAGGAGGATAGAAGCACAAAGCATGCTAAGGTTTTCTCTTTGAGTTAT
>CBVK0102382669.1:6980-17849 GCA_900067695.1 Picea abies
ACCAATCACCCATGATTACGACGATTGGAAATCTAAAGTCAATACCCACTATTTTCAAAATTAATTCACTGAAGCAGACTATTAACAGATAAGGGGCTACGATACCATCACACTGATGAGTGAAGCCAATAACACTAGGCCACAACACTATTGATGATTGCAGAAGTCAATGCAAAGCTCAAAATAGATAGATCCAGTGGTACAATGAAAACACAACAAAAGTTTCTAAAGTTTTTGAATTTTCATACAACATCCGGTACAATCGAATTATACAATTATGGTTAGAAGCACATTACAAGATGGACTCGAGAACAAGTGTCCGACTAATAACTTCAGTGTATTTGTGGAAACCTTTGTTTGTTTCACTGATTCTGAAGAGGTTCTTATGAAGATTTAATTTGGGTTTTTTTTATGGCTATAATTATAAACAAGGACTCTCCATCGAATTTTGTACATTGTCATGATGATGTAGTTATTGGTCACCATTTTATTAAACCTGTCTATAGGCATGGTATATAGTGTTGAGTTAGGTTTGACTTTCTATAATTATGGTTAGAAGCACATTACAAGATGGACTCGAGAACAAGTGTCCGACTAATAACTTCAGTGTATTTGTGGAAACCTTTGTTTGTTTCACTGATTCTGAAGAGGTTCTTATGAAGATTTAATTTGGGTTTTTTTTATGGCTATAATTATAAACAAGGACTCTCCATCGAATTTTGTACATTGTCATGATGATGTAGTTATTGGTCACCATTTTATTAAACCTGTCTATAGGCATGGTATATAGTGTTGAGTTAGGTTTGACTTTCTATTAGTTCATGGTTGACCATAAAATATATACCCCTTTATCTAAAGTTTTAAAAAATAATGATTAATTTTAAATTTTAAATCTCATTTATCTGATATTTTATTGGCCAAAAACTTTTAAGTCTTATTACTGCCTTCACTTCCCCCAATATTATTGTAATAAATATTTATGTCATTTAATCATTTCATGCCTACTCCTCTCCCTATCTCCTTGAACAATACTTTCATTATTATATTTGGCAGATATATTCTATTTAATAACCTTGTTTATTATACAATTAAACTCCTCATAAAGTTGTAGTTATTGGTCATTATTCTATTTTCTATGTAACTAAACAACTCCTATGTTGTAGTTATTGGTCATTATTCTATTTTCTATGTAACTAAACATAGAGAGAATTATTGTAATGTTTATTTGACTTATTCTTTTTTAACTTTCTTTCCCCAAGGGAGATGTTCACATGCATATTTACTTAGAGCCCGACTTCAGACTTTTATTAACCAATAATTGTATAGTTATGAAGATGGGAAGAAAGTAGATAATGCGACTTCAGACTTTTAGTAACCAATAATTATATAGTTATGAAGATGGGAAGAAAGTAGATAAGGCTGGTTTTCTTGTAACAGTTCCCACGGCAAGTTGAGACTAGGTCACTAAATTTGAGTTCAAACTTTGCCTTACGTATAAAATTTAAATTAATTACAAATCTACTTCCATAACTAAGAAGTCAAGCTAAAGCGATTTTTCAGAATTATAAGACTTCTCCATAAACTATGATTATGGGGATAGTAGGGCCCTGGTCTTGAGCTTCTAGATCTCCCATATTTCGAAGTAACTCCCTTAATTCAGAATGCACACACGTGTTGGTAATGGTCTGTCACTGCTATATGACCTTGATTACCATTTCACATATTCTATTTGTCAGCCCCTCCATACACTATGATTATGGGGTTGTAGGACCCTGTTATCAAGTTTTTAGATTTCTCATATTTGCATATTTGGAAGGTCATAGTCTAAATGCTCTATGAAATGGTTTTTTTTGGCAATATTTTTCGGAGACATTTGTCCGAAATCTAGCAAGAAATTGTTAGATCCATAGATTTTAGTGATTATTTATATATTATCTAAGTGTCTCATGAGTTTTTCAGCATACTGAATTCATTTCTGTATTCAGAAATGATTTTAAAACAACATAAAATAATAATTCAATGCAAATTTATATGGCCGAATTCCAACTAAAAAACCATTTCATAGAACAGTTAGACAACACCATTTGAAGGTAACTCCCTTAATTCAGAATTAACACTCATGCTGATAATGGTCTGTGACTACTTTATGACCTCGACTACCATTTCACAAATTCCTATTTGTCTGCCCATTCGCTTGACCACATAGTCATTGTCAATCAACATTTAACCACTATCTTTGCCATCTGTAGATGACCGATCTTCCAGCGTTGACAAAGTATTCATTTTTTGCACTGAGCTTACATTATTTTTCTTTTAAAAATAAGATCTTACATGCTGTATTTAAAAATAAGATCTTACATGCTGTAACAGAAAAAAGATTTAAGTTCCTTTCTATTATCGTAAGTATTTAGATTATGACAGTCCATAAGCCAGGTTCAAAATGTTCTATCAAGCTAAAAACAACGATTCAAGCAATAAAATGCAGTCAGCATGCAGTAGGTGGGAAGCTAAAGACAACAGTGTACAAGTAAAACCCCACTGCCTAAGATTCAGAAGTCTTCCTTTCAATCACATTTATTGCCACACATAGATTGGCATAACTAATCATTTCATTCATGTCCTCCAGATGAAGATGCAATCCCACGTCAATATATCTATACCACCCAACTTTGACTAAAGTATATTTTATCTTTTATGCGATGATTCACCAACATTAAGCATATAATGACTAACCACTGTCCACAACAATTTATCATAAACAAAATGCACATATCCACAGCTACGAAGGTGAAGATGGCATGGCCACCAATGCAAGGATATGTATTTTTCTTTTTTTAGACAAGTTTATGCTTATAGTTTGTTTCTCTTAATCATTAGATCGAATCCCCACAAGAACAGATCCCATCTCTGAAATGATGGAAACGATTTGCATCCCTCACAACAATTTCTCTCATGGCAATCTTAGAGATGAACTTGGTAGCAGAGTGGCAGTCACCACACACTCTAAGATTTTTGACAATCTGGATAGATGTCCCAGGGGAGGTGTTGATAAGCCCAAATGCAATGGCTAGCTTCTCACTGTGGTAGCAGAGAATATGTTCCTTCTGCTCCTCCTCCACATCATGCAGCACAAAATTAGCATTAGGAACATACCCTATCTCCTTCATTTGCCCATACAATCTATCCAACTTTGAATAAATTTCCTGCGTCTGTGGGTGCGTTTTGTCTCCTACAGTGAAAGAATATACTTTGTTATTGACTTCAATCCAGCTTTGTCCAGGTGTTTTCTTTACAGTTTTCTCTTTCATCTTTTCTCTAAGCTTCTGTTTGTCATGCCACCTGCCTGCCAAGGCATAGATATTTGACAGCAACACATAATGTCCAGGATTATCTGGATCTGCCTCAAAAAGCCGTAATGCTGCCCATTCTCCTAGTTCTATATTAGAATGGATTCTACAGGCACCAAGTAAAGCCCCCCATACAAAGGCATTGGGTTTTATTGGCATCTTTTCAATAAAATCCTTTGCTTCGTCAAGGCGTCCAGCCCGACCAAGGAGGTCAACCATACAGCCATAGTGCTCCACTGCAGGTCTGATGTCATAAACTTGACTCATGCGATCAAAGTATTCCCAACCATCATCCACTAGGCCTGTATGGCAGCAGGCAGAAAGAACACCAATGAAGGTGACATGATCCGGTTTCATGCCAGAGTGTTGCATTTCTTGAAAGCGTTGAATGGCCTCCTTGCCACACCCATGCATTGCACATCCTACAATCAGTGCATTCCATGAAACCAAATTTCTTTGAGGCATTTTGTCAAAAGCTTTATGTGCATCCTTTATGCTCCCACATTTGGCATACATATCTACAAGGGAACTCTCCACCAAGAGATCAAACTGAAATCCATATCGGATAATGTTTTCGTGAACCTCCCTGCCTCGTTGGAAAGCTGCCAAATTAGCACATGCTGAAAAAACACTGGCAAAAGTGATAGAATTTGGTTTTGCATCTGTCAGTTGCATTTGTCGAAAGACCTTCAGGGCGTCATCGTGAGCTCCACTCTGTGAATATCCTGTGATTACTGCATTCCACGACACAACATTTTGTTCAGGCATTATCTCAAAAATATCCAGAGCTTCACTGACATGTCCATTTTGTACATATCCTGCTATCATCAAATTCCATGAAACTTGATCTCGGAACGGCATCTCCTGAAAGAGTTTCACAGATTCGCCAATATCCCCAGTCTGTCCATACCCTGCAATCATGGAATAGATTCGCCAATATCCCCAGTCTGTCCATACCCTGCAATCATGGAATTCCATGATACCACATCTCTTTCAGGGATCCTGTCAAACACTTTGCGTGCATCATCTATACTAAAGCATTTAGCATACATATCTATCAGGGCATTTGCCGCAAAGATATCAGACTGAAACCCACTTCTAATTATATCTTCATGAACCTCCCTGCCATGTTCCACAGCAACCAAATTGGCACAACCTGAAAGAACACTGGAGAACGTAACCGAATTGGACTTTACGCTCGTCCACTGCATTTGCTTAAAGAGCTTTAAAGCCTCATCAAAATGCCCATTTTGTGCGTACCCAGCAATCATTGAACTCCAGGAAACCACATCCCGTTCAGGCATTTTGTCAAACAAACTGCGTGCATCCTGTAGACTTCCGCATTTGGCATACATATTCACAAGGGCATTCCTCACAAAGATATCTGAAAGCAACCCATATCTAATAATGTCTTCGTGCATGCATTTTCCTTCTTCCAAAGCTGCCAATGTTGCACAGGCGGGGAGAACACTGGAAAAGGTAAAGTGATCAGGTTGAACACCCGTTCTTTGCATTTGGCAAAAGAGTCTCAAGGCCTCTTCGGCGTGCCCATTCTTGGAGCAAGTTGAAATCATGGCAGTCCATGAGACCACATTTCGTTCAGGCATTTGCTCAAATACTTGCCCAGCATCAACCAGACACCCGCACTTGGCATACATTATCATAAGTTTAGTACCCAAAAACATGTCGGGCTTAAATCCAGTCAGAAGCATGTGGGCATGGACTAGTTTGGCCTCTGGGAGGGCTCCGATGTTGAGGCAGCCTTGCAAGAGAGAGGCATAGGCATAGGAGTCAAGGTGGTCCATGAAACCCAAAATGTTCAAGGCCTCTTCCATTCGTCCATGAAACCCAAAATGTTCAAGGCCTCTTCCATTCGACCCTGCTTACACAGTAAGCCAACATCGCCACAGAACCCGTTTCTGAGGTTCTGATGACCTTGAAAATGATAATCGCTACTGTCATTGATAACGGCCAGAGTAGAGAGAAATTTGGATTTGGCACGATAGAAAGGAGAAGTGGATTGAATGAAGCATACCATCTTCTTCTTCCATTGCCAAATCCAAAATGCCATTGCCAATGCAGTTGGCTCGGCTATGGAATCTGCACTTTCTCAGCGCCGACACCATCCCGTTGTCGTGGACCAGGCATAATATACCAGTAGTCATTTATTATTGAATGTCTTGGAACGGACGAGAAGGACACTGAAATAATAGAAAGCAAAATTGTAGGAGATCCTGGTTGACATTGTCACTATGATACCGTTCGCCATTGACACAGCGGAAAGTGCCGAGTTAAAAAGGCAAAAGATTATTTTTGCTTTTTAGACAGGATACACCATATTTTTGGTTTGGCCGTGGGTTCGAAATTTTCCTTCCAAAATATCTTTATGTTTGGATTTTGTTTGAGTTAACATTGCCATTCGATCTGGTTAAGTGATGGGATACCAGATCACAGTCAAACTCGCGGCAGTGGTACTGTGTATGCGAGCGAAAGAGAAATGTTAATTTCCCCTGATCATCAAAGGGATAGGAGCTAAATTAACAATTTGAAGATTTGCTTAATTATTTTGATCTATTTTGATTGATTTTAGTTATACGTGAGTTTAAAATCTAAAACAGTTTAGATTATTCTAATATTTAAAGTTATCTTAATATTTTACAAGTCAATTTGAGGTTAATGAGATGAAGTACCTCTCTTCACTAATAATAATAATAATATATTTTTAAGATCACGATGATTTTTCTAGTAAAGTTTACAGATGATTTGAACTTGTGACTTCTTAGGAGGAAACCCATGTTCTTAACTATTAGTCATGGTTGTATTTAAACCCACTACATAAGGGATGTTACAGATAACTCTCAACTAGTGTATGGTGGTATATAGTATCAAAAGTTAAAGGATGTAAATTAGTGATTGTATTTTGTAAACGTTTTTATTTATTAAGGAAAATTACACAATATTAATAAAAGAGAATTTTAGAGAATTTTAATGTAAGGGTTTATACTGAATTTTGAGTTGGATTAATCATTCCAACAAAAGTAAGAATTATATCATATTTTGCAATACATTTTGTTTTAAAGGATGGGGTCGTTTTAAGGTTAGTTTGGTGATCCCTTTTTTAAAGGGAGTCATTGGCTTAGGTGGAGAGACCATTATGTCAAAGTCACTTACATTGTGTGTGTATCATGTTCTAATCTCATGGAGGTTTTTAGACCGAAGTGTATTATAGCCAACCTTGGCTTAATAGGAGTGGGTGGTAGCATGCATTTGTTGGAAAAAGGTAGTGTTTGGTCCCTGATTGGGGGGTGGTTGTATTAAAGCTAGTTTGGTGATCTCCCTTTAGAAGGAGTTCTTGAATCAGCTAGACAGACCATCACACTAAAGTCACTTACATTGTATCTATCTCACAACACTACTAATAACAAAGTGTCCTCAAGCACACAATTATATTCATAAGAAAATGAAATTACAAAAAAGTATATGTGAGGGCTAAGGGCCAAAACCATGTCACTTTTGGTGGAAGTGAGTATAAAAAACTCAACTTCTTCAATCGTAAAAAGTAATTTCCAAAAAACTCAACATGGACAACCAATCACACATAATCATGTGAGTATGATAGGTGTCCTTTTACAAGTAATCTTGAATAATCATTTTTTCTCTAAAATATAGTTCAATGATGTATCTTTAACATTAGGATAATTATTGCTAACAATTCCCCCTTTGATCCAAAACTTCTCTGAAGAAAACACCAAGTTTAGTTATGAACTTAGTATATTTAATTATTCTAAGTGATTTGGTGAAGATATCTAAAGTTTGGTCTTTTGTTTGACAATATTTCAGTTTAATGATTCCCTTTGTGATAAGAGTTTTGATGTAGTGGTACTATGTATCGACATGCTCTGTTTTTTAATGAAACACTAGATTTATAAGTAGCTTTATCATTGATTGATAGTCAACCAATAACCAAATGGCTTCATTCTGAACAACCCCAAGATCCTATAAAATCCTTGTAACCATACTCTTTTACATGTTGCTTCCCAAGCTTAAATATATTTTACCTTTGCTATTGAATTTGCAATTGTTCCATATTTCTTACAACTCCATGACTCTACAGTAGATCCCATATTCATTAAATACCTTAAAGTAGAAGCCCTACCATCAATGTCTCTAGAAAAATTTGCATATAAGTATCCAACAAGTCTGAAATTTGTGTTCCTTTTGTATTCAAGTTCAAAATTCGTTGTCCCTTGAACATATCAAAATACCCTTTTAATTGCATTCTGAAGACTTTCTCTAGGTTCCTACATATAACTTGAAAGGGTGCTTATTTCATATGATAATTGTAGATGAGTATTCATCGATTAGATTAAATTTCTAATCAAATGCATTGCTTGGTAATACTGACAAGCATGTGCTGCCACCCTCTCCACCCCATGAATTCAAAATTTGAAAGTTTTAAGTTTTGTTCCATGTGGGAGAGCGTTGGTTTACAATCCTCCATACCAAACTTCTTCAATAATTTTTATACACATTTAGATTGGGAAATAAATGTGATCATATATTTTGTATTACTTCAACTCCAAGATAGTAGTGAAGTAACCCCAAATTAGTCATTTGAAAACCTATTTTAAGTTCCTGCTTTACCCAAAAAATATGATCATCATTGTTCTCTGTTACAAGCAAATCATCAACTTACATCACCAAAATGACTAAGTTATTTCCTTAAAGTTGAACATATAAAGTATCATTTGTTCACTCCTAAAAAATCAAACTTTTTCAAGATACTCATCCATTTTAGCATACCAAACTTCAAGAGCTTGTTTTAAACCATATAATTCCTTAACCAATTTGCACACTTTGTTTTATTTCCTTGGAATTTGTAAACTTGGAGATTGAGTCATATATATTTCTTTTGATAAATCACCATTTAGAAAGACACATTTTACATCCATTTGGTGCACTTTCCATCCATTTTGTGCAGCCAAAGAAAACACCACCCTAATAGTGTTCCACTTAGCTATTGGAGCAAAGGTTTCTTCATAATCAATTGCTTATTTTTGAGAAAAAACCTTTTCCACTAGTCTAGCCTTAAATTTATCAACATCAACCTTTTTTATTTTGTAAACCCATTTGCAACCAATTCATTTTACATGTGGAGGGCAATCAACAATTTTCCATATCTTATTCTTAATCACTACCTTCTATTTAGTTTCCATTGCTCTCGTCCATTCTTCATGTTCTATTATCTTAGCAAAATTGGAAGGTTCAATAGCCATATTAGATGTAAGAGAAAAATCAATTTGACCCAATATAGAACTCGTTGTACCTATTTTATAGTTTTCATCATATTTGACTTTGTTTAGAAATTGAGTTACCCACTTTGGAATCCTATGTGCAACCTGAGATGGAATTGATGTACCAATCTGAGGAGTATTATCTAATTTAACTTGTTTTGAATCATCAAAGTCAACTTGTGAAGAATTTGATAATTCTTCATATTCCATTTGTTTTGCTAATGCCCAACCCATTTCAAACCATTGGTCATTGCCTGATTTATGTATATATTTCATCCTTTGTTGCTCCTAAGTCACTTTTTGCTCCAATTGATTAAGTTTGTTGATTGATTTATTTTGCACATAGACTTATTGTTTCATTAAAAATAACATCTCTGCCAATAATTGATTTTCCATCCAACAAAAGTCTACACCCCTTTTCAATTCATAATACCTAATCATTAAACATTTAGTTTGTTTCTCTTTTGGAATAAAGTCATAGCAATCTAAACATAAAAACTCTAAGGTGCTTGATCTTTGGTTTGAATCCATACAATGATTCAAATGGAGTAATTCCATCTAAGATGAATATGGGGATCTATTCTTCAAGCAACCTAATGTATATATAGCCTTGGCCTAATAATTGGAATTAAACCCTTTAAACATCAACATTGGTACAACCATACCCATTAATGTTTGATTCATCCTTTCAGTCAATCTATTTTGTTGTGGAATATAGGAGTTAGTCAATTGTTTCCTAATTCCTTTATCTTGACAATATTCTTGGAATTTAGTGGAAGTGAAATGTCCTCTATTATTCGTTCTCAAAGTGGCAATTTCTTTTGTAGTTGCAATTTCAACTAAATTTTGAAAAGACTTAAAATTTTCAAACACCTCTATTTTTTCCTTCAAAAAATACACCCAAATAATCCTACTAAAGTCATCAATGAATAATATAAAGTATTGACATCCCCCAAGTGAAGTTTCTGAAATTCCACAAATATCACTATGAACAAGTTGTAATCTTCATTTGAGTTTAACATAAATGAAAGCTTGGCATATTGCATTTTCTTTGTGAAATGTGGTTAATCCCCTCACTATTCCTTATTGTTAAAGTTGAAAGAGACTAGCAACATTTAAGTGTCCAAAAAAAAACATGTTAAAATCTAATGGGTGTAATTATCGTAACATCCCCAACCCAACCGAGGAACATTACGATGAGAAATACTAATAAAAATGAAACATTACAACTAACTAATTTAATTCTTTCACAATTAAATGATTTCCTGTAGCTTCCATCTACAATTTACATACAGATTTAACTGTTGTTTATTACAATTAATCACATGCATCCACAACACTTTAATTTAGACATGAAATTCAACTAATAAACCAACATATCAATGTATAAATTCTTCTCAAATACACATAGATCATGCACAACAGTTTAACTCATAAATACAAGGCATAAAATAGATAAACATTTATTTATTAACAATGGTTGTGCAACCAATTGCTTGGGATAGATGTTCCACCCAACCATAGAATGACTATTCAAATTCTCAACATCCATTCACCCCCAAGCTGAGGCTCGTAATCCACAAAAGAGGGTGGTCTCTCATTGTCCACTCACAACTCAAAATTCCCACAACCCACTGGTATTCTCCTACAACTATCCTGATTTTCCGCCAGCTCTCTTCCTCTTGATCTACCCAACCCAAGGAATGTACCCCTTCACTGATCTCAGTCCCTTGGGTGTCCCATTCATTTCTTGATCTACCCAACCCAAGGAATGTACCCCTTCACTGATCTCAGTCCCTTGGGTGTCCCATTCATTTATCGAGGTCTCTATGGTACACGTAACAAGGAATCTCTCAGCTGGGAACTCAAGGGATCTTGCTACTAGGAAAAACTACCAGCAACCAACATAAAACACTTGTTGTTACAGTGCAACTCGCCCAAGATTTCACTCTTCAGGCTTGACAACATAGATCTTCAGTTTCCAACTCCAAAACACACTCCAATACACTCCATCATGCTCTAGAATTACCCCTCCATAGATGCACCAGATCCAAGCTCTCTTTCTTCCTCTCTACTTGTTGCTCATGCCCCAAAACTCATTGTGTAAATTTTTTGTCCCAACCCATACAAATTCCTTCCCTTTGGCTTGTCTTTCTTGACTCACACACTTCTCCAAGCTGATTGTACTCAACCCCCATGTGTCCAATAAATTTTGGATGTGACCACTC
>CBVK0102382679.1:0-11922 GCA_900067695.1 Picea abies
TGAAGAAAATAGAAAAAAAGAATGCAAGACTCCATTTTGGGCAGCTAGAGTTATGGAACTACATCTCAAAGTCTTATCCAAACTATGCTAGGGCCCTGATAAAATAATGATACATCATGATGGAATAAGAATGGTGAAGGGGGTACATTCCTTGGGTTAGCAGGTTGAGAGGAATATGAGATTATGGTTGGAACTGCTATTGGAGTTGTGAAATTGTTGAATTTTTATTTTCTAAGTATTGTGATGTAAATTTGTGCATGTATGTATTTCGGCATGGTGATGTGCACCGAGGACGATGCACAATTGTAGGGGAGGGGAATGAAATGTCCCTTCTATAATCCCTACTTTAATTAATGCATAATGTAGATATGAAATGTTGCCACGACCAAGTGAAGTATATGAAAATTGTATTTTTGAATTTTAATAAATAAAATGTGATGCCAACTACTAAGGGGTATGGAGAAATATGGGGGATAATTAATACACAAGAGAGGGTAGTGTCTAGGAGTTTCTAAGAGGGGTCCAAGGGGGGATTACCCATGTCCATTAATTCAACCCACTTCCTAAAATTACTATTGGTATATGAACCTTCTATACCCACTTCCTAAAATTACTATTGGTATATGAACCTTCTATTTTTTTGATTGAGTGTCCCCAAAGCCAATCATTGAATACATGTAAGAGGGTGGGTGTCAGGAGTCAAAACCCATTGTTATTGGGAGTATGGGGCTGAGTACAATCAGTTTGGAGAAGTGTGTAAGTCAAGCAAGCAAGGAAAGAGAGGAAATTTGTATGGGGAGAACAAATAGTTTTGGATAGTCATGTTTTTGCATGAACAACAAGAAGAGAACAAGAGACTAAGAGAATTGGAGCTGGAGAAACCATGGAGGGAGAATTCTAGAGTGTATTTAGAGCAAAAGACTGAAGAGACAATATGTTATGAATGAATAGTGAACTCCTGTGTGAGTTGCACTATAACAACAAGTGATTCTTGTTGTTTTTCCTAGTATTTTTCCTACAATGAGCTCCCTTGAGTTTCCCATTAGTGATATTCTTGGTTACCTGTGCAAGAGAGACCCTGATAAACAAATAGGACACCCGATGGAATGAGATTAGTGAAGGGGTACATTCCTTGGGTTGGCCAGGTCGAGAGGAAGAGAGATGGTGGAAAATCGAGATAACTGTAGGAGAATACCAGTGGGTTGTGGGATTTTTTTGAGCTGTGAGTGGACAATGAGAGACCACCCTTTTTTGTGGATTGCTAGCCCCATGGCAAGGGTGAATTTTTATTGAGGTTTGAAACAACAAGTTTATGGTTGGGTGGAACATCCATCCCAAGTAGCTGATTGCACAACTGACTTAAAAGATAAGTGTTTTATTTGCTTTATGTGTTATATTTATGATCTTAATGGTTGTGCATTCACTTTGAGTTTAGTAAGGATTTATATGATGCCGTGTTGAGTTGTTTAAATTGCATTCATGTTGATTTTAGCATATTTTTGATGCATTTAATTAATGGTATCATGCAATAGTTAAATCTATGTGTAATTCATAGCTGGTAAGCTACATGAAATTAGTTACTAGAAAAAATATGTTTTTATGTGTAATTCCACATGTAATGGGCCTCAGCTAGGTTGGAGAATGTTACACTCCAAGCCTCACATCATGGTGAAGTGGTATTCCAAGCAAGAAATATTCCAACTTCCATTTTTATTACATGAAACAACCTCATGAAATTGGTGAATAGAACCCTCAAAGGTGGATGGCCCCTTAATCAATTTCATGAATCCTTAAAGGGTGTCTCCAAGGTGTGATCGTGTCCAAAACTCGAACCAAGAACCTCCATAAAACATGGAAAAACCCCCTCCAAATAGAAACACATCACAACATCTCCCAAAGGCTATCATAAAGCCCACATGTGTGGGTCAACCCTCCAAAAAGGCTCACAAAGTGATGAAATGAGAGGGCATTCTGGAATCTTCAACATGGCATGTCAAGAGGAGATCGATGCAAGCAAGAATAGCCCAAAAGCATTTTTACCAGTGCCTTGGGAGCGGGGAACTTCCTCATAATGTGTGAGATTCCTTGGAGAATGTGAACTGCATTGGTAACTATGAAGATGTCTAAAACTCAATATGAAGCCAATGCCATCCTTGAAGACATGATCAACAAATCTACCTTCAAATCCTCCGTCAAATTCTGTGAAAACAGGGAGGTATTCCAATGGTCAAAGATCAAAGATACAAAGTCTAGTGAAGAAATCCACTAGGGTTACTCGCTTCCAAAATGAGGGGTAACATTATAACATAGGCTCCAACTCAGGGACATGCACTCTTCTTGGGAGTGCATGAGAACCTCAAAATCTCACCATGTATAATGGGAATGAATCCCTCATCATCCAACATTAAAAATTCAAATCAAATGCTCAAAAAGAGCTTATTCAGGCTACACAAATGCTCAAGTGAGCTTATTCTTCTCCTACCCTACTGTAGCATATACAAAACATAACTACTAGGTGAAGTCAATGATCCAATGTAGCGATTTTAACATTTCATAACTATAATTCCCCTTTCCTTTGTGCTTAGTCATCATACATAAAAAAGAGATACTAAAAACCAGATGTTTGTAAGCTAGGACATCCATCACTACTGGTTTGAGATTGAATCTAGGTACTTGCAAATGAAGGATGTCTTCCAAAGGGTGTAGAGGCTTGCACAAGGTGTTGCATGGGCTATATATCCAACATTGAACATAGTTGTTGTAGTTGTTATTGAGCGGTGAAATATCCCTTGATTATGAGATCTTCCCTTTTCTGCCGCCATAATGTTGCTCACCTATATGCTTATCTAGTATGTCTGTATTAGGGAGTGTGATTTACAGACACACATCAATTGGGGCAAGTCATCCTATTGTTCTAGGTACATGATTTTTCTTGAACATTTGCATCCATATCTCAACATCTCTTTTTCTTTCAAACAAAAGCACTAGCATATTATCATCCTCATGCTTTGGGATTAGTATCATGTCTGATCCAGTATTATTAGCTTGTATGTACCAAGTCCTTCTCTTTCCAACAATTTGAGGGTGAGAAATAATACAAAATTTCACAGTGCTGGTGTCTGGGTTTTCTTGATCTATAGTAGAACTTCTTATAACAAACTTTAATTTATTTGATATGTCCCTCAACCTGTATTGTTTGAACTAAAATGCCTCTGAGAATAAGACATTATCATTGAATTTGGGTATGCCTTTGTCAAGGTGATGTGTAGAAATGTATAAACAGTCCTTGAAATTTCATGTAGGTTCCCATATAGGAGGTTTGTTCATATTCATGGAATATTCCTTCATGTTTATTCTTGCTACTAGAGAAATTTAATTAGATACAGGTTGGGTTGATGACACATTTTTGTTTTGTTTTGTTACTGACACTTTGGGATTTATTTCCTAAACTCTTTAACCATAAGGGGAATAGAAGATCTGTCCCCTGTCCATTTGAGTTAGACATTGTAGCATACTCTGAATATTTAGCAACCTGTTGAAATGGAAAAAGTCGATTGGAAGAGTTCACCCAGAACACGAGGGGAATATGTCTCACCTTTATTTTTTTTACAAAGATACTCAAACCCACATGAAGTTCCTTTGCACATTTGTGCTGGATTTCTTTCTTTCGATTCTTCTCCTGATAGATTTTCAAGGTAAATAATATTTCCCTCAAGAAGATACCTCACCTATACCTTTGTATTTTGTTGATCATCTATTGAATAAAAAATTAATTGAGGCGCTTTTGTCCCATTTATCCTTCTATCCATGATGACCATGAATGTGGCGGTTAGAACTGAAGGATTCCAGCAATTCAAAGAATTAGAAAACCTGCAATCTAGAGTGATCCACGACCCAGGGATAACATAGACACGATCATGACCGTGATGCCTCAGAATCTTACTACATGCCTTAAAACTCTCATTTTCCAGTGCACATGGTTCACATAATGGGGTGGTCCTATGTTCATTCTCTCCATAGATGTTGTCAAAGCCACAAAAATACATGTATTGATATCTCTTATTTTATGTTGTGTGTCCATGGATTCATCTCCCACAAAATTAAGATGATAAAAACATGCCTTTGTAGGTTCAACAAGCTGATCAGATCCTCTTTCATTCGAAATTTCAACCTCATAGAAATCAGAAAGGAGGTTTCTATTTGCAACTAGGGTTTCTTCTTCTTGAGTATCATAAAGAGGAGGGCCTTGAAAATGCATAGTGCATGATTTGATTTTCTTGAAATGTAAGTAAATGTCTCTCTCATCAATAGAATTAGGAGCATGAAGACATATCTTTTCAACTTCAAAAAATTGTTCCTTATTCCTATCATCATTTGGGGCATATTCATCATTTGATTTCTCTTTAGTAATTTGATCAACTACTGCGGTTGTGGAATAGTGCTCAAATTTTGTAATGATATCATTTGCATCCAAAACTTCCTTGCTACTTGATTGATCGTTAAATTGAGGGGGCTACGGTTTACTCCCCTTTATACTAACCAATTAGTTAGTCAATTTAATAAACTTAAATTCTGGACATTAAATTATCAATCCATGGGCTCCAACATTGTATGTTCAGGTTTTAGTGCATAGCTGGATTCTAATATAAGAGAAAAATTCTAAGTTCTAATATAGTATTTCAAAACAAGAGCACACCTTTAAAATCTAAATTACTTAAAACATAAATTGTAAATACTAAATATATATTTCATTCACTGGATGGTTGATCAGAGAGATGATTTGCTAATTATGAACTATAGTCGTTCATTTATGTAACACTCTTAAATGTTTATGTACTCATTTATGAATCAAGTCTTGTTTCCAATATTCAATGCAAACTATTTCCCTGTAGGTAACTATGCTCAATTCCAAATAAAAACATAAAAGCAATTGATGAAAGAAGTCACAATCTTTCATTTGTATCAAATTCAAATGTTCCTGCAACAAAATCTGATGTACAACTTGTATTTCAACCTTCAACCAAATATTTTCTCTCTGCAAGGAATTGTACACAAAATCATATGAAGTAAAGATCACCAGAGTCTTTTAGAAATTCAATTAAACAAATGAAAACACAAGAAATTGATTTGACGGTTAACCAAAACATACACTACTTATTGAATTCAAATGAATGAATTAAGAACTAATTATAATGATCTAATCTAACTCTAAGAACTAAATTGCAACATTGGCCAACTTGAGGGGCCCTCCCAACTAGCTTCATGCTGCAAGAGAATTGCGATGCTAAAGATTGATCACACACATGAATTTGGATCAAAACCTCATCTTGGTCGCTTCTTGTATTAATAAGTTTGAAGGTTCAATAGTACAAATTCAGAGTATAATAATGATCTGATACTATCCACGCTTATTACATTATTTGATCTCAGGTTTATATACACATACAATTACAAAATAGTGCACAGGTAGACTCTAAATGAATCCCCTATTCCATGCCTTAGAGCACATCATTTACAACAACATAAATTGTAAAGACAGATACAATTTTGCGTTTATGGTAAATCCTTGACAAAGATAGTACATAAATCAGATCAAATGATATTCTCATGACATGTGAATGCATGAGAATATCTTCAATCGTTTCGACAACCACATTCCTCGCAGAGTGCACTGTTTTTGGTGTAGTTTGACTGTTGGATTGACTGGAGGATAAAACCCACCCCGTTTTCTCTGGAACTGATGTTATGAACATAAAACCATCTTGAGGCATCCATGAATAAAACCCATATCTCATATTTCTTTCTAGGAGCGCGCTGGTATGCTAAACGATGAGGGTGGTTACCATATATGTATATGAGTTACAAGATCTGGACTAGCCAAAACCATAATTAGTAATACACAAAATTTAATCCTCCTAACTTATCAAAAACAATGGAAAAGTAATTAATTTAACAACATAATTACCTTATGAGATTTGGATGACATTTCCATTGAAAAACATGAGATGACATGGTGAAAGGAACAATGACAAGGTGAAAAGGAAGGATTAAGTGGTAAAAAAGAAAGTATATGGTAGTGAAAACAACATCAAATTAGAGGGTCAACATCTTCCCCATGCTTGAGATATTACATGTCATCATTCAAATAAGATGTATAACTAATGTCCTGGTGCAAAAATTATTCAAAAATGGGCAAAATTTGATCAATTCTTCAATTGTGTTAAGAGCAGGTGGTGGTGATACCTATTGATATATTTACATTGGACCCTTTTCTCTTTTGTTCTTCCTTGAGTTTATTTCCCAAGGTTTTGTTATGTAATGATAGCAACTGAGTTTGTCTATACCACTTCCTGGCAAGTTTGAGTAGATTGTTTTCTTTGATGTTAATATTTCAATTCCCCTTGTATCTAAGCACTATTTTCCTTTAATACTTTAATACTGCATTTTCACTATTCACATACCTATCCAAGATATTAAATTCTTCAATTGTTTTCCTTAGTCTCTCAATTTTCTTGTTTTTCTTCTTTAGTTTCAAGGAGACTGGCCTACTTGGGACATTGGAGGACATCGTTTGTTTGATGGGCTCATAACACGCTGTGTTGTCCTAAAAAAATTGAGTATTTTTGTCGAGGGTCCAACCGAGCCGGGTTGTTGGTACACAGGGGTATTTGGTTCAAAGAACTTGATTTTTGACCTCTTAGGCCAGGGGAATAGATACTCCTTCTGCTGAATATGACTATGCCACGTTGTATTTTCTTGACATGCAAGGAAGTAGCATTCTTGGTTGGACTTGGAATAAATAGGGATAGAGTTTCTACACTCTATTTTTTAGGATTCTTCTTGGCCATGTTTCTAGTGATTCTCTAAGGGGTGACTAGTGTAGCTGGAGTACGTTACCCACTTCTCCTTTTTAAAGGTGTTCCTTTGGAATTTTCTCCACAAGTGGCGAAGCCCTTAGCTCCATTGGATTTGAGGCCTTCACTGTTATTTTTATAATTATTATCAAGAAAAAAATTTGCCTCTCGGGGTATCTCTTCATGCATAACATCCACATCAATGAACCCATTATGGAGTAAAAACACATCCCAAGTATCATTCCTCTTATTTATATCCTCTACAATTAACATTTTGATCAGGCCATGGTGATATGGATTGCAACTAACATTCTTAGTGTTTTTTTGGATATGCTTTGACACTTTACCCAAGCTCTTGCACAAATATAATGGAAAATTTATGTTATCATTTGCTTCGAAATGCATGAGTAGACGGATGTGTTAAAGAAAGGTAATCCCATACCTCCCCTCGCAAGTGATGTATTTTTGTAGCACAAACATTAGTTTGCTCCATTCCTCTTTAATCCACAATGTGGGCACACCCTTTGTCCAATTCGGCTCTGTTCATTCAGGCATAAGAACCGATTCCAAATTCCATATTCAATTTGCTTATTTTTGAACCACTTTTCCCCTCTCGGTGTCAAACTAGTAGCTTGGGAAAATGATTCTTCTGATATTGTCATTACCAAGTAGCCAATGTGTACTGTCAAACCCTTTTGCGAATTATTTACTAACAAAGTCATTATGCCCCTTGAAGTTTTTAAGGAATGGATACCACCCTGCAGATTTGAGCATGGATTTGCTAGCATTTTACTCAAGGTATCCCTCCAAAATTTCCAATGACCATAGTTCTTGTCTAACCACACTAATTTTCCCCATGACGCCACAAATATCTGTGTTTGAGGCTCTGCAAGGTCACTCTTCCTCTGAGATATTGCCACTACTAGTGGATGGGTAAGGAATTGGGAATGCTAGGCAATGTATGAACGACATGCAGGTTCAAAGCTCATTTAGAATCCTACAAGTGATTCTAAATGAGGTGGAGAATTATGAAGATGGGTGGTCAATAAGCATGGGCATCGTGCATGCACACATGAAGGAAAATCATCGCGATAATGGGTAATAATTTTGTGTTACGGGTGATGGTAAGGTCATAAGGTGGTGAAGGAACAAGGATAAGATATAGGAAAATAATGGATATAAGTGAAAAATATAATAAGGGTAGAGTATAGGAATTGTAGGAAATGTCACATATGAATTTTAACATAAGAAATGAGCTTAAGGTTTGTTTTTTTATTACTTTCCATGTTCTTAGTAAACTAGAAAAATTCAAAAGTTTATTTCTTACCTCAAGTTTACCTTAGTGGGAGTCTAAAATTAGCACCCTTTAAATGATATATGCTGGAGTGGATGATCATGGTCATGAGAGAATCGAACCTGAAGATTTCATGCATTAGGCCAAACCAGAACTGAGTGTTGATGTTGAGAATGACCAATTTGAGACTAATTGTTGAGTCAATCTGAAGAAAAAATGATTAATGTTGTCGATGAATACCAATTGAATGATGGATATAAGAGTCTAGAGTTTTTTGGGCATCTCTAAGATCTGATATTGAATCTAATCATCACCACACAAACTTGGATTGCAAAAAAAACTAAAAAAATAAACTTGTTACAGGACATTTGTTAACTGTTATAGGGATCCTGTAATTACTAAAAATAGTGGTTGCCAAATTACATGGTGGTTACAGGAATTCCCATAGCTCATGCAAATGACATGAACACGAATTTTGTAGCTGGTGCTGGAGAAATATGGGGCTGGTCATCTACAAAATCATATTGGAATACTGAAGTACTGACAATAACAAAGGCAATTGAATCATTGAGTTTTGAACATGGTCATACAAAAGTCCACATGCTGAAAATGGAAAATGGAGCTCTGGAAAATATCTAATCTTGACTTATTATCAGAACCAAATCAAGTATAAATTTTGATCATTGAAAGATGAATCCTACACACCAATGTTGGAAAATAACTGCAGAAGACGATAACACAAATTTATGCTAACATCTCTGATTTCATGCGCAAAAAGGAGTTAATTTGTTCTAGAATGTTGTCTTTGTGCAACATAGGACCATGAAAGTGTTGAACAAGTGGCTGCTGGAAGTGTTGAACAAGTGGCTCTTGGAAGTGATGAATAAGTGGCATGATTGGAAGGCCCTGTGCTTATTTGAAAGGTATAAATTTTGTTTGACTGGGACACTGTTGCCAGAAGTCCGATGTAAGAATCATGTCATAAAAAAATTAATTGTAGGGGAGATGAATTCTAACTATGATAAGAAGAATAATAAGGATGGTTGATTCAATATCTGTAATGAGAAAGTTTACCAAGGACCTAAACCAAATTTTGTTGAAATTGTTACCATAAAAATATGCTATAGGAACAAAAAACTTCCTCTTTTTGAAACAAACCAACTTGTTTATATTGCAACTAACAGTCTCGTTTTTATTTGGAAAGAACCTAGTGAATTTTTGATAGCTAGTTGTTTGGTTTTCAAGCAAAATTCCTGTTCCACTGCACCAAAGGACTATTTTTCACAGTTGAATATTTTTTTATCTTTACTTTTTTCTTTTTACTAATTATTGTTATTATTGTTTTTTATTTTCTAATTTTTTTATGAGGAAGAAAATAAATCAAATTGAGGTTGCATCAGGTTGGGGATCCTCCCTTATTACCACTTCCATCTCAAATTGTTGTAAAATATGTTGAATGAATTCCTCCCAGGTGACATGATACTGATACAATCTTAACCTATGCCCATTAACCAAGAAAGAAATTCCTTCCCCATCAATGGTCTTGATTCTCACTGAACCGTTATAAAAAAACATTCACAATTTTGTATGGGCCTAACTAGTGTGTGTTGAGATTTCAATTAAAATTATTGTATTTGGAGTAAAAAGGAGATCCCAATCACCTGGTTTAAATTTATTTTTCTAGATAAAATTGCCATACCATTTGCTTCTCTGCTGCTGGACAAGGGTGGTTTGCTGAATGGCGTCTTGGTGCATCTTGTCCAATTCATTGAGATGAGATAATCTTTGTTGTTGTGCATATGAAATATTCATACCCAACTAAACTGCATTTCTAAAGGTTTTTACTTGAAATTCTATCAGAAGAAGAAATTTTTTTCCATACACCAACTCATATGGTTTAAACCTGGTCGTGTTCCTCCATATAGTTTTGTAGGCCCAAATTACATTGGGAAGTTGATCTGTGTAATCCTTATGGTGTAGTTGAACTGTTTTGGTCAGGATTGCTTCAAGGACCTTGTTGGTGGACTCAACTTTCCCATTTTCCTATGGATGGTAAGGAGAGGATTTCTGGTGCTTGACTTGATGTTGAGTGATGGCTTGTATTATATTTGATGTGAATTGCACTCCTTGATATGGAAATTTCTCTAGGCACACCAAAACGGGTAAAAATATCCTCAAATAGAAAATATACGAATGTTTTTTCAGTGGAATGGAAAAGATTTTTAGATTCTACCCATTTAGTAACGTAATCAATACAAACCAAAATATACCTTTTCTTCATCGATGTTGGAACAACAGGTGATACAAAATAGAGAAACCATTTTTCAAAAGGCTCAATAAGTACCTGTGGCTGTGAAGGAATCTCGTTAGATTGTACTTGGCAGCCCATTCGTTAACAACTGTTGCAACTTTGAACATATTTTTTTGCATCTCTGAAGAGATTGGGCCAATAATACCCCGAATGAAGGAATTTTTAGGTTGTTCTCTTCTCAACAAAGTGCCCTCCACATGGCGCATCGTGATAGGATTTCAATATATCAAACATTTCATCTTCATGTACACACCTTCTGATGAGAAAATCAGGTCATGTATGGAAGAGGTCTCCTCCAATCCAAGAATAGGAGGCACTTAGTCTCCCAATCTTTTGTTTTTCTCTAGGTGAAAGATGTTGTGGCAATTTTCCTATACCCAAATAGTTAGCCACATATGAAAAACAAGGAGAGTTAGTAGATACAAAAAACAAGTGCTCATCAGGAAAATCACCATCTACAGGAGTTACTTTTCCTTCATTATGAATACTAAAAAGGATACCCACTACTAAATTTTCCCTTCTAGGTCTATCTAGAATAGTAAAATTAAACTCTTGCAGCAAAAAAAACCATCTAGTTATCCTACCATTGTTTATAGATTTGTTCATTAGGTATCTAATGAAATAATGATTGGTATGAATGAAAACCTCATACCTAGTGATGTAATGTTTGAATTTTTTAGGCATTATTACAAGGGGTAGGACCCATTGACTATCTGAAATTGGGTAGATAAAATTGGCATTGAGTCACTTTTGTAGTTATTCTTTAACAATCTCCTTCAAAGTTGGGTTCATGCATCTCTAGGGTTGTATAATGGGATGATCATTCTATTGAATATAGATATGATGGGTGAAAGTGTCATAATGAATTCCTCTCATGTCATGATAATTCCAAGAAAATGCATTAGTGTGTTTTTGCAACATGTTGATTACTTGTTCTTGCCGAAGATTGTCAAATTGAGAACCTATATGTAAAAAATTTCTTGGACTAATTTCAACATGAATAATATGAGATTCAGATGTGTCTATGGATGGTGCAAAAATATGTAGTGATGATAAGGCATTTAGATCACAATTCTCCTGAAAATATGAACCAAAAATACAATCAAACGGATAAGAAAGATAATCAGAATTTTGCAAAATATCTGAATTAATGAGAAAACTATGAATATAATTTTCTTCAGTGAGTTCTTTAAATTGTATGATCAGATATATTGCAAAGATGGGATGAAAATTTTCTTCATCACTGTTGGTGTTATCAAGCCATAGAGTGTTTTCAAATCATCAAAGGATTTAGCGAGAAGATACAAGGTTGCCTTTTTCACTGAATCACCATGAGAAATAAGCATGTTTCTGGACCGACAACCAATAAATGCATTTGCATTGGCTAACCATGGTATTCCTAGAATCAAGGGATGCCTTGATCCGGATTATTTTCGGCACGAAATGAGATCGGAGATATAATA
>CBVK0102382682.1:0-15712 GCA_900067695.1 Picea abies
CTCTTCCGATCTCACTTTCCCCATTTCCTCACCATTCTTCATCGACGAAACAACATCGTCTAGCAATTGTTTCGCCTTTTCTTTTCCGTTGCTGAAACACCATTGCCAACAACTTTTCATCATTTTTCCCGATGCTGAAACACCACTGTTCAACACTTTTTGTTCTTCCTACTGCCAAAACACTACAGTCTGCCATTTCCTCACTTTCTTCATCGACGAAACAACACTGTCCAGCAATTGTTTCGCCTCGTTTTTCTTATTGCTGAAACACCATTGTTCAACAGTTCTTCACACCAAAACAACACCGTCCAACAATTGTTTCGTTCTTCTCCATTGCTAAAACACCAATTTTTCAACATCATCTGTCAGCAAGCTTCTACGCTCTCATACTATAGTTCATCCTTCCAGTCAACAAACCCCCGACACAATTCATCTATTAGATCAAAAGTATCCACCACGACCACTGCAGGACTACCATGGACAGACATGATATTTTGTTTGCAGGACGAATCAAAAGGTAAGACGAGGTATGCAAATTTTATGTAATTTAGTTAGGCTATAGTTAATGGGAAGATTCTAAACCATTATGACTACTCGAGTGCAATCATTTATTAGCCGCACTTGACGGGAGGGGAGGACACATCAAACTTTCTATACCATCATTTCGCACGAATTCACCACCGCCACCTATATTTCACCACCCTTTCGCGCATTTGACCGCCATTTTGCATAACATCGCTCGGAAAACTCACTCTGCGCAGAAGATGATACTCAAACTCTTTGATGCTGTATCCTACCGAGCTGGTAGCTATGGGAGGCTCTGTCATATGGAACGAACCCGCCACCACAGCGCTGTTAGAACATTATCCAGTAGCTTATCAAATCTTTCAGCAGGCAGGATGGCTCAGTTACTTTCAGAGACTCCAGTAGTATAATGAACAACAGGTCCTGCAATTCGCCCAAAACCTTCAGGAAGACCATTCTGTCATCCAAGGGGTCTGAATTTCAGTAACAGAAGAAGATATAACACAGGTCTCAGGCCTTCTTATCGACGACACTCGTATGTTCAGCCATAAACATATCATTCGGAATGCACAGCGGAACTTCTTCCTGCCAGAAGAACGAATTGAATTTAAAGGCAGGGGTGTTCAACTTAGCTCATTGCCACCCCCATGGCCGGAAGTTGCAAGATTCATCAAGCATTACCTAACCTGTGAGGGCCGATACCAGGTAGTTTATCAACACAACTTTCTTCTGTTATCTCATTTAAGGCATAATAGACGGGTCAATATTCCTTATTATTTGCTGGGTTGTTTGAAAAATATGGCGCATTACTGCAGAAAGGCTAAAGATCCCACCCTTTCACTCACCCATCACCGTCTTGTCCAACTGCTCATCCAAAGGGGTTTTGCCCAACAAAACCCCCCACTAAATAACCCGCCTATAAACCTCCAAGCAGCTACCAAAATTCCTGAAAACCTTCAGGAGAAGCAACCGCAAAATCCTCCAGACTCTCCAGAAGTACCCAATAGCCTGCCCACAGAACCAACCAGACCAATCAATACCCCTACCATACCAAGCCCGCCTCATACCTTACCAGAATCATCCACTCCCACTCTTCATATCCTTAGTGATGACTCTGAGCCAGATAATTCCCCTTGCCCCATCACTGAGGAAAGACCCCCACGAAAACGAAAACAAATTTCCCTCTTTCCGCCCTTCTTACGAAAAAAGCGAACAAGGGCATCAACAAGGCCACCCATTATTGCCACTACCCTACACCCCCAACCCATTCGACTGATACCCCGTACACCTCCAACCTCCCAAATCCCGGGATCTTTGCCTATTCCACCCATGGGCATTGAAACACAAGAACCAGATGCCCAGGGTGTTGCGACATCACCCGTCTCAAATAAAGTAGCTGAAACACAAGAACCAACTACCCATTCAGTGGCTGAAACACAAGTATCAGCTGCTGATATTGAAATTGAGTTACAAGAATCAGAGGTCCAGGGTGCTGCAACACTACTTTCCTCAAATAAAGTAGTTGAAACACAAGAACCAACTACCCATTCAGTGGCTGAAACACAAGAACCAACTGCTGATCTTGAAATTGAGATGCAGGAATCAGAGGTCTAGGGTGCTGCAACACTACTCTCCTTCCATTAGGAAGCTGAAACACAGGAAGAAACCGCCAATCCAGTAGCTGCTCCACAAGAACCAGCTAGTGAGGCTGTGACTGCCACACAAGAACCAGTCACCCCCGAACCAGAACCAACAATGGCCTCTCTCTTGCAGGAAAACGAGTTTTTAAAATCTGAATTGGAAGCATATAAGCAAGAACTATCCAGGGCAAAGGAAGCATACGAGAAGGAACTAAATTTGTACACTCTAGCTCGTACAACAACCTTGTCAGAAGGAACTACAGAGAGCCTGTGTAAAGAATATATGTGTTGTCAATGTGGGGATATTTACTATCAGGCAGGCTATAAGGTAACTCAAGTTCCAATATCAGGAGCCCCCCCTACTCCTTCAACTTTTGTAGTCAAGGAAGAACCTACTGTCACACAAGAACCAACAGAACATCCCAAGATCAAGACTGAGCCCTGCATTGCAACAAATGAAGCCCCTGCCTTTTTCAACAAAGCTGTACAGACAATGCCTCCCAGCCAGATCAATCTCCCCACTTTTGTGGAACAATTTACTCAGACTTTACCTCATCCCACTACTTGCAACGCTGAAACAAAGACCCAGCTATGGGATGAGCATACAACAATACAAGAATGGAAGAAAGAGTATGCTGCAACACATGCCAAAAGCCTACAAGAGCACATAAAAATCTGGATAAATCATACATACTCAAATTGGGAAGCTTTAGAGTAGACATGCCAGGAAGCTCGTGTCCTTAAGAAACAAAACAAAGAGTTGAAAGGCAGAATGGCACGGGTATTTGACTTGACACAAAAGCTATTGGCTACAAGAAAACTATCTTGCAACTACTCCTTGTTCCTTATGGAGTGACTCACATGGTTTTAGATCAAATCAATTATAGAAGGAAAAACCCCATGCAGTACTACACCCAACAGAGTTTGTCAAAACCTTCACAGAAGCATCTGCCAGATATCAACACCTCCTCTGTGAGGCATATTTCCACAACAAAGCCATTCTTGAGAACAGACAGCTGAACCTTAATCCTTTTGTCGGGGACATCCAGATTCGGGCGTTCACCTCATTTCTCTACAATCAAATCATTTGGCAAGATGAATTCATGGCTACTAAATACAATGAAGACAACTGCCTGCTATGGATAAGACCAGAACCACATAATGCAGCCACCTTTGTCACATAATATTATGAGTTCTTAAAGAAACCAGGAGTAATTGAACATGTTCAGCAGCTACAATCAACAGTGCTCCAGGATTGTCAGCACATCATTAGATCCATAGAGATTCCTGCCCTCCAGGCAAATAACTTGTTTTGGTAGCAATCCACAGAGAAAAGACAAGAACACCACCCTTTTAGCCCCACCAACCTTGAGGTAGCAATCTCCAGGGTACCTAACTACATCCAATGTATTCAACAATGTGCTGAAAACTAGATAGGGTACTGGTTTTATTTTCCTATCCTCTAGTTGCCAATAGAAAGATATCAGATTAATTATAAACTGCCTAAGAAGACAGAAACAACAACATGGCAAAGATTACAACGGGTCCAAGGGTTCAGAACGCCAACGGACAGTACATCCCAGAGCTACTGCTTGAGTAACTTACACGCTCAGAGTCGGTATCTAGACTTTGATTCAGAGTGAAGTTGCCTAAGGACATGCAACACCTTGAGTTGGGGGGGATGTTAGGACCACACAATGTACCTTTTTGCCACTATTACACTCTTGATCACCCATATTTAAACTCATACTATCACTTTATCTGATCATTCCAAAGGTATATAATGTCCCTTCTTATTACTATACGTTTAATCTATTTTGCATAATATTTTACATCACTCTCGTACTTAACCATTGATTATAAATGTATAAGTGCTGAAACAGTTCAAACTGCAGATTAACATTTGAGGCCTGATGCTGAAACACAGAGCTGTTACACAGTCCAGGGTCGCAGACGCTGAAACACAGAGCTGTTACATAGTCCAGGGTCGCAGATGCTGAAACACAGAGCTGTTACATAGTCTAGGGTCACAGATGCTGAAACACAGAGCTGTTACACAGTCCAGGGTCGCATATGCTGAAACATATAGATGTTACACACCCCAGAGCCACATATGCTGAAACACAAAGGAAGCCGCCCAGGACCAACAATGCTGAAACACAAAGGAAGCCGTTACACAGTCAACGGTCAACAACACTCTAAGCACCAACCATCGCTCCTACATGAGAATGATGAAACAGTCAAGAGCGCAAATCCAGTAGCTGAAACAACCCACGATTTGCGATGCTGAAACAACATCAACAACAATGAGAAGGAACTGTTACTCTAGCCGTAACAGCAACACCTCATTCAACACTTGTAATAACATTCTGTTGTGCGAGACTAAGACATCCTATTCTGGTTTAGAAAGTCGATCTGACTAAGAATAAGACTCAGATATACATTGTAATTTTTGATCAATTGTATCGAAGGGGTTCCCTCTTTAAATAAGAGGAAATCATCATTCGAGAGGATCCCAAGTTTTATGTATTAAGAAAGCTTCAGAGAGAGGGACATACTTCATTTTCCTCCAGATTGTAATGTGATCCATTGATATATGAATAAAGACTATTTTGAGCATCCTTCTCTAGCCTTTTCGTCCTAGGGGAATCTTGTGAGAAGGGAGGGCCCACCTTCTCACAAGATTCACCCGTTAGTTTTATAGTGTGTTAGTGTAATTTCTGTTTATGCCTTGATTAAATTTTGTCTTGCTGAAACACTACTTTTAATGAATTCTTCTTTGCTGAAACACTACTGAACTCTGTCTTGTTAAGAACTTTAGTTTATTGAATGTTACATTATTTTCACGAAGTTCACAATCATTTTCATTAGTAATCTTATGTGAGGATTTTATGAGGTTTTCTAATCAGAGACTGGGTTAAGGGTTCCTGCTTAGAAATGAAGGGATTAGAAGGTTCTGTTCTCTGTATATTTCAATTGTTTCTGCAAGTGTGCTAGTCAGAGACTGGGTTAAGGGTTCCTGCTTAGAAAGGAAGGGATTAGAAGGTCCTGTTCTCTGTAGATTTCAATTGTTTTTGCAAGTGTGCTAGTCAGAGACTGGGTTAAGGGTCCCTACTTAATGGAAGGGATTAGAAGATCCTGTTCTCTGTAGAATTAGTAAGCTTCCAATTATTTTTCACAAGTGTACTGATCGGAGACCGAGCTAAGGGTTCCTTCTTAGAAAGGAATGAATTAGAGGGTCCTGTTCTCTGCTAGATAGAGTTAGCCTTCTACGCATTAATGTTTTCATGAAAGTGTGTTAATCAGAAACAAGGTGCTGGAGTTCCTACTTGGGAATAAGGGTCCTATTCTCTAGTTACAGAATAGTTTTTCTTTCCTGCTGCAGTTGTTATTTTAATGTAATCCAGGATTTTTTAGATTAATCTTTAAAGATCTGCAATAGGTAGGTTGCTCTCCTGTAATTCAAGTCAGAACTTCAGTTCATTCAAGGCAAGTGTGATTAATATAGTTTCCTTTACTACAACTCTAAGTTGCTTTTGGAATTGAGCATATATAGTGCGTGGTTATCTTTGAAATAAACAGACTTCCCTGGGTTGAAAATTTATGTAGCACTTGATTGTTTGAGTTAATTAAGCAATTATAGTGACCAACAACGACTTATATCACATGCGCCTTATACTTATTTAACTAGAAATGAAAATTCTTTAAAGTCAAAAGGTTTAGAAATATATATGTTCCAACATAGGCTCCTTCTAGGGATCGTGTCTCCGTGCGAGGCGTGGAAGAATAGTAGACCAAGTGCCTTTATTGGGTAAATGGAGTTATCATCGTATTTCTGTGAAATACCTTTGGGAAAAAAAAATCATATAGAAAGGAAATGAACTTCAACTGAATCTCAGAGAATCTTCAAAACATAGTTAATTATTTATCATCAAGTCAGGCTATTGATAGTTTCCTTTTCTTGAAACCAATTTCGGATTTGTTTAAGATAATCAAAACAACTTTAACCGAACTATCAGACTCTGGTCGATTTTGTTCGCATCAAGGCAAAGTAAATTTAACAATTTAGTTAGTGTGTCCCTTGTTGGTTTAGAATGTAAATCTTGTCGAAAAGAGAACTAGCTACCAGAGTACATTATGTACATGTATAACAACCTTGCAGATATAATAGACATTGCTTCATTGCTAGCTAGCCTGTTCAGTACCCCGGTGAAGTTATCTACATTTCCCATTGAATTTTCTTACACCACTTCAATTTGCGCTTTGCTGAGATGAGGGAAATCATTTAAATGAATTTTCTTTCATCATCTCTTGGGACAAAATGGGGGCAATCGAATTTCAAATTTCCTTTCACCATTTGTCTTGGACTAGATGGGGGCAATCAAATTATGAATTTCCTTTCACCATCTGTCTTATATTTTAATATTTCTGAAGTAGGGGCAATCAATTCGTATGCATCATACGAGGGATGATATCTTCTTATAATTTAACAATGAAGGTCTGTCAACCCATTTTGATTTACTCCAGACTAATTCTCTCCCGACCTTCAATACACCTTCGCCTATAGGGAAGTTCCCATGGGGATTTTTTTTATTTTCTAGGGATTTTCCTTGAGCGAAACTTAATCAGTTTAAATCTGTTAGAAAGAATAAAGTTGCCAGGATTAGCCTAGACATACTTTCTTTTAGTTATAAATCAGAGGAATATAAATATTTTTGCCTAATCTCATTTTGAAGATTTGGTTTTTTAAGCTCCCTGATTCAAGGCAAAATTCTTTCTTTCTATGAAGGTTTAAGACTAGGTAGTAAAGACCAGAATAGAGTAAAATCTCGGAGATAGGCAAAATGAAATAGAACGAGGATTGAGAGGGTTTGGCACCAAAGAATCTCATTTTCATACAGTCCATTTTTCGATTACCAGTTTCTTTTCTTTTCATTTTTATCTGGAGGTTTTCAGATTTATGCTTTTCTGATCATTGATCAGGTAATCATTTTTTCAAGAGTAGAACGTTGTTAAGATTTGATAAGATTCCTGTTGGCATTTTAGCTTAAACAATAAGCATACAAGTTCATACCTTGGATTTCGTTTATATTTTCAATCAAACCAATTATTAGTTCATCACCTATTTTGAGAGAAAACAAATATTTTGCAAACTGAGCATTGAATTTCGATACATCCTTACTTCTTGTCTGATGATAGATATTCTGCAAAAGAGAAATAATCAGAGACTTCTGCAAAGTAGAAATGATATGCAGTACAAATATTTTATTTTTCTTTTTTCGGAGTATTAAATAAAACTAGGTTTATTAAAATAAAAAGTAAACTTCAAGTAACCTACAAAAGAAAATGAAGTTGCGAAAGTAAACGAAAACCAAACCGGTATATACAATGGTATTGTGAAACATGTTTATTGCATGAAATGTTTTAGATAAGGCCCGTTAATAGGGGCGTATAAAGTTTTCCCATCGAGATTCTCTAGTAGGAATGAATTATTCCCTTCTGTAGATGCAATCCTTAATGGCCGGAACCATAGGTGATCAAACTTACCATGTTTTCCTGCATATTCTTTTCTAGCATCCCACTTCAAAACTAGATCACCAGGAAGGAACTCCCTGTCTTTCTCTTTTTTATCAAAAAGGGATTTCATATTATCTTGATATTTTTGAAGTCTGTCATCAACTTCGGACCTGTTTTGCTGGACTTCGATTATCTGGTTACAGATAATCCTCCTCGTTACATCACTTGGCTCTTTGTTTGTGTCTTTCCATAGCTTCATTACTGGAAGAGCTAGATTAATAGGGGGGACAACGTCGGTGCCATAAACCATTTGGAAATGAGACATACCTATTGATTTCTTAGTGTCGATTTTGTTTTCCCATAAGGCGTACCTTAGGTGAATGTGCCAAGCCTTCTTATTCTCTGTTAATACTTTCTTGATTATATTCATCAAACTTTTGTTGGAAGATTCAACCAACCCATTTCCCTGAGGATAATAGGATGTAGAATGTCCCATCACAATGTTGTATTTTTGACAAAAACTTATCAATGCCATAGATTTGAATGCTTGGGCGTTGTCCATAACTATCTTTCAGGGACAGCCAAATCTGGGTAGGATGTTCTCTTCTAGAAAGTTTATAACTACCGAATCTATGGCATTCCGAGTTGGAATGGCCTCCACCCATTTTGTGAAATAATCTGTAGTAGTTAAAATCCACTTATGTTGGGCGCTTGAATGTGGGTGTATTTCTCCGATGAAGTCTAGACCCCATTGTTGAAAAGGAGCCTTTGTTTTGACTGGGACCAAAGGTAGTGCATGAAGCTTTTGCGTGCTAGAGAACAATTCACAAGGGTTGCAGGCTCTGACCTTAGCGTTCACATCAGTAAATAACTTAGGTCAATGATATCCAACTCTCAGGATCTTGTAGGCCATGGCCCTCCAGGCGTGATGTCCTCCACACACTCCTTTGTGAAATTCATTTGTGACATCCTCTGTTTCAGGTTCTTTCAAACAACGTAGCAAGAAACCTAGGGGGTCTTTCCAGTACAATCATTCTTCAATAATACACTACTTAACTGCATGTAGTTTCAATGTTCTTGCTTTTGATGGAGTCATATCACTTGTACACTAAAGGGTGAGTAGATACGAAACAGTATCGTGGTACCAGTCAGAGGAATACAATTTATCCTCGATATGAGTTGTAGGGGTTTGATCATCAAGTTCTCCTATGTTTGGAATAGGTCCATGTGATTCTAGATGATTTATCCCAAGTGCTCTGAAATTCAACTTTGCTAATAACTTCACCAGGCCCTGACCTTTGAATAGCTTGGTCAGTTTTACTTCCAGATCGAATTCTTGAATTTTGGCTAACCACCGACCTCTCCTACCATCACTGTCTAGTTGTACCAATATATCTTTAACAGAGCTTGTTGGCACATAAGTGATTATTTTGGAGTGCAATACATATGTTCTGAAATCTTTGAGAGCTCTCACCATCGCGTAAGCTTGTTTTTCCAGTATATCATATCTTAACTTAGCATCTTTGAGACTTTTACTGAAAAAGGCGATCGACTGCTTGAAACCTTCTTCATTCTTTTGGAGAAGCACTACTGCGATAGTATGTTCTGATGCGAAAGAAACGATCAGAAATTCCTTAGTATAGTTAGGACTAGATAATACTGGAGCTTCGCTTATAGTTTTCTTAACTCGCTTGAATGACGCTTTAGCTTTGGCAGTCCATTTGATTTCACTATCTTTCTTCAACATATCTGTAATTAATTTGACAATTTCAGCAAAGTTAGGGATAAACCTTCTCAAAAAATTTATTTTACCTAAAAAAGACTGGATTTCTTTTTTTTATTTCTAGGAATGTTTATTGTGTCAACAACCACGATTCACTTGGGATCGACCTTTATTCCATATTTCGAAACTATATGACCCAAATGCTTGCCTTCTTGCACAACGAAATGAGATTTTTTAGGGTTTAGAGACAAACCAAATTTTCAACATTTCTCAAAGGTTTGTTTGAGATGAACCATATGTTTTGCATCATAATTCGAGAAGACTGTTAGATCATCTAAGTAAATCACAACAAACTTATCCCTTTCACCGATGAAAGATATATCCATTTCTCTTTGGAAGGTGGCCCTGGCATTCATCAAACCAAATGACATTTTGTCATACATGAAAGTTCCCCATGGAGTAGTGAATGCAGTTTTTTTTTTATCATCTTCGTGGACAACAATTTGGTTATAACATGAAAAACCATCGATCATTGACATTCTGTTAGCTCCTACTACTTTTTCCAAGACATGATCCATTTTTGGTAGTGGGTAGTTATCCTTCAGGGATGACCAATTTAAATTTCTGAAATCTACACAAAGCCTAATTTCTCCACTTTTATTCCTGACAGGTACCGTATTTGCTACCCATTCAAAATATCTAAGTGGAACAATAATCTTTGCGTCAAAAAGCTTCTTGACCTCTCTTTCTATTACAGGTAAGAGGATAGGATTGATCTGTCTCAGCTTTTGTCTAAAATTTTTGATACCATGCTTCAAAGGAATCTTATGTTCAATCATAGAGGTATCATAATTTTTTAAATCATCATAAGACCAGGCAAAGATATATTTGTAATTTTAAAGAAATTTGGCATACTTACTCTTCACCTGAGATGGGAGATATTTAGATAACTTGACTATCTTAGGTTCTTCTTTAGTTCCTATGTCACAGTCTTCAAACTCCTCGGGTTGAGGGTGCAGGGTAGATTTCAAGGGTATGTCATCTTTGTCAAACAACCTTTCTAAGGGTATCAGAACTCTGGGGATCTAATTATCCTTCAGTACAAGCATTCTGTGATTTGCGATCTTATCCTGAAATTTTTTAGAATCTTCTCCTTCCTACATGATCCAGATAGGATTGTTCTGGTTTTCTTGGTCTATATGGGTCTCAGAGAATTCATCCACCATTTCTAGAAATTGTTTGATCTGCTCGTCATCTTCAAAGACATGCCAGTGTTGCACATTATTTGGGATTGAAGGTCTGTGTCTCATTTCTATATGATACTTCAACTTTAGGACAGTAGGAGGTATAAACGTCGCAACTTCTTTGGCTAAGGAATTTGCTTGTTGATTTTCCAGTCTGGGAATGTGATGAATGTTAAATGATGAGAATAAATTCTCAATCAGATCCCAGGCGCAATTTCTATATGACCTCAACCTTGGATGTTTAGCTTGATATTGCTGCTTTATTTGTTTTACGATAAGTTCTGCATCACTATAAACTATTAGATTTTCAATTTTTAGTTTCCTGGCGACCTCTAATCCTAAGACCAGAGCTTTGTATTCACATATATTATTAGTATAATCAATATCCCACTGTAATCTGTATGAAAAGGGGATGATATATTTATCTCTAGGTGCAACAAGTAACACTTCTGCCCCTACCCCTTTGCAGGACGAAGTGCCATCAAAAAACATTTTCCAAATTCTGTCCCTACTATTTACACTTTTATGTGGTTTTTCTATTTTTCTATTTTCTTCTTCTATACAGTCGTCAAAATCATCATCTAAAGATAAAATACAATTTCCTAGATCCTGATCTGCAACGTAGACTAGATAATTATTTGGGTTCTGGGGTCACTTACAGTGTATGCCAGTCTAGTCTCCCTGTACATTTGAGTGAATTGTCCGCCAAAAATCGGGATCGTAGCATATGTCATGTCCAATTGAAGTGATCCTCCATGTTTTGCACCCCAAGACCTGGATAAAAGCATGCCATACTTGGTAGGGACGTCAACAACAACTACATCCATTATGATACTTTTTACATGAATCTGTGCAAGATTCACTACCAGATCCTTAATCATGACGAGACATTTAAATTTTCTTGAATCACAATAATATAAGTCTTGATAAGGTCTAGTGATTTCAAGGCCCAAATTTTCCATGATAACTTTAGGCATTAAGTTGTGAGAGGCTCCTGAATCTAACATGCAATTATGAAGTAAGTGATCATGCACAGTTAAGGTAATATAAAAAGGGGCTACAAAATCTCTAACATTTTCAATGTGCAGGCCAAACATAATTGTAGGATTTTCATCTTGTAAATTTATCACGTCTGCATGACATTCCACATTAGAGAAATTAATCATTTTAGCAATCTACTTTTTATAAATTGGATTCTTAGCCAGCTCAACCAAAGGCATAGGGATTTTAATCTTATTTATCTCATTCTCTAAACTAAAACCTTTGACTGTTTTTTCGACTTCTCTGTTGGATGCTTATGCTTCTGTATTATTTATTTTCTTTGTTTGCGTTGCTCAAGTTCCAACTGTTTTGGTTTGGGCAGATTGTTTTTCAACTAGTGGTTTAGTAACAACCGCCTCATTCTCTTTTTTTCTTGATAAAATATTTTTGGGTGGACCCTTTTCAGTATTCGTTTCTTTGGGCCTCAAATTATACTTCTGTTGAAGCTTGACCATTATGGAGTTGGCGATTCTTTGATAAAAATACTCTCCCAAATTATTTATGCTTTCCTCATTACTAGACAGGGGGTCTTGGTATAGAGATCTTTCATAATCCCGTCTAGTTAGATGAGGTTCCTGGTCTTCATCACTAAGTTTATTTATATCTTCTTCTAACCCTTCATAATTATGTATATCATCTCCTATAAATTTTTCTGATTTAAACGGAGTCTGTATCTTTTGATCTTTGTTTTTTATTTGTCTCTGTTGGGTCTGGGAGTTGGGATTTCTCCTGAAATATTTTCTAGCAAATGGATCAGGTTTAACTTGGTCTAGTTCCATTCTATAAATTTTGTTTGACAAATCCTTGATTATCTTAGCCATGTCATTCATTTTTTCTTTTGCAGACCTCCCAGATCCAGAGGGTCCCATGTGTTCCCTGAAGCGTTTGGTTTATTTGGTTCCCATCTCAACCTTGGATTTTAGTTTACTAGACACCATCATGTTCGACTCAATTTCTATGGCGTCGTCCTGCATTCCCGTGAGGGTAGAAGATCTCCTTTCCCTTAAAAGTAGGGCGAAGTTGGGTTCAAAATCCCCTGCGAAAGTTACCTTCACTACAGGCTGATAGGGTTTAACTTCTACTGGAATTTTATGATAAAGTTTGTTAAATCTCTAAGTGAATTCCAGAACTGACTCAAAGTTCTTCTTTCTCAATGCTCCGAATTCTGTCAAATAGTACAAGTGGTCTTTCTTTTCTTACCACTATCTTAAAAAAATGTTTTCTAAATCATCATAAGACCTTAGGATCCAACTGGGAGTCCTCAAAACCAGATTCTTACTTTCCCTTCGAAATTTTGCACCAAGAGCCTTGAATAAACATCCTCATGCTCAATGCTGAGGATATCAACGAACTGATAGAAAAAGGTTATATGCTCTATGGCGGTTAAGTCCCCTTCTCTCGTAAACTTTGGTAAGTTCTTCATATAATTTTCTAGTAAATCATGAAGGACGAGGGGATGGACCAAGGGAGTGTATTTGGCTTCCATTTTGACAAAAATACTAGGGGGCGGAGGTGGTCCTTGACCGCCTCCTCCTCCAACACCACCTCCTTCTCCACCTCCTCCAACAACAACCATTGGAAGCTAGGGGGATGAACTTTGAGAGTTAAAAAGAGGGTTTTCGTAAACTTCTAGGGACTGAAGCAGTGACCTTTCAACTTCCTCGGGATGCGACGAAGGGAAATTTGGAAAATGATCATTATGAGATGCAAAGTCTAGAAGAGGAGGGAAAGGAAAACATGGAGTTACTTATTCAGAATTACAATATGTATAGATAGGTGAACCAACAGGGGACAAATCGGGGTATAAAATACGCTCTTCGGGATTTCGGAGAACCGAAACCTTTTCTTCGGGTTAGGATGGGTTAGAAAGAAAAGTAACGATAGCGGGTATAGAAGAGGATATTTTATTCGGACTGTTTGGATAATCAGAAGTGTCAATCTCAATCGTTATTTCAGGTGTGATTACCTCTGGGTTCTTATAGCTAACATCAGGCTTGCTAGTTGAGGCTTGCACAGAGGGGGTTTGTCTAAAATTCTCTTCGGGAGTTAATTCTTCCACCAGAACCTTATTATTGACTTGAGTTATTTTGGGTTGGTACTTCGTACCTGTGGATGCGGTAGTGGACTTGAGGTATCCCTTGGGTTTTAACAACCTTTTGATATCGGATACAGGGGTAATCTGTTGATCGTTTGGGTTCTTCCTGGTATTCTTTTGACCAAATGCCAGTTTATCTATAGTAGAGTCGCTTAGTGAAAGATAAAAATAGCCTTGAATTAGTATTCACTATTAAAGAGAGAATCTTACCATTGTCATTTTCCCATGGAAAAATAACTTTGTTTCTCCGTTCCCCGACAACGATGCCTAAAAGATGTTGGTCCTGAGATTGAACTTAAGGATCAAAGGATAATGTTAGGCATCAGGAAATTTTATGAGAGTGTATTTTTAAATTTATTTTTCTACCTTAGTTATATGAGGAAAAATTCCTTAGATGGAACTAACAATTTGACAACACAGAGGTCGTATTTCGTGTCTGAGTCAAAATTGTAATATTGAATGGAGTGAGAGAAAGATACAAAACTGTTAAACAGATCAAGACATCAATTACTGAAGAGTCCTGCCTTGTTGCAGTGGAAGAAAGAGATAGTGTAACCTTGAATAAAGTATAAAATGCAAGAATCTATACAACAAGCATGTCTTGATTTACTCACAGTAAATGCAGAGGAAAAGATGATTACCTAATAAATTACTGATACCATAAGATTACAGTAGTTGTTGTACTAAATTGAAATCAAACATTTGTCAGGGAATACATAAAGAAATGTTGTGAAATGGAAAACAAAGAACACATAACCCAGATTTGAACAAAACTTGGAATCTCTGTCTGCACTTGTATTAATTCTCTGTAAGGAGAGTTTTCTCTATTACAATTGGCAAGAAGCAACCCTAAACAAGTCTTTAATCTATGTATTTATACAAAATGGTCTCAACCCAAATGGTTGGACTTCTCATAATAGTAAATACTACAGTATGTAAAACTGAAAGGTTCCATAAGCAACCCCCTCTGTCTCTTCGTATGCTGTCAGAGACACTTCTTCTCCTCCTTTAGCTTGGAAACAATTGACATCTGATCATGATCTATGTGAGTAGCATGTACATGTTGTTTTACTTTTTTCCATATGTGCTTGCTTTCCCATATTCGACACACTTGATGCGTCTACCCATTAACTGTACCACCAACCTAGAAGGTTATGTTGCTTCATTCGCTTCAAAAATGTATAGCTTCTTTTCCACATGAGACAACCTCTCCCGTATCTTCTTTTCTTCCAAAGATGTGGCCTGTAGCTGCAAACTGGGATCCACTATCCATTTGTTTATTTGGATAAGATCGATTTGGTTCATTTTCTAGATGGTTGTCCGGGCTTCTTCTTTGCTTGTCTTAGAATTTTGTTGATTTTTTTCTATGTCAATCTGCCTCAGGGCCTCGGGGATACTATATCCTTCAACATCAAGTAGCCCTTTTCCTAGTGAAGACAATGGTTCTTCATAAGATTTATTTACCTCTCTGGCCATTCTTTTGCTTTTGGCCAGATTCGTTTCCCAGGCTTTCAAAATTATGTCACCTCGGGATTGCTCAGAAAGAGACAATCGAGGAACCTCTGATACATCATCTTTTGGTATTAGTAAGACAACCTCCTGAAACTTAGCCCGAGCTGCAAGGGATTCTCTTTCTTTGATGTAAATGTTATTCAGGGAAAGGTATACCACCAGGTAACAATTTTGAATGGCTTCTACTTTCGTAAAAAGATCTTGTTGGGCTGACTCCATCTTTTCATGTACTTCTAGTGCTTGAGCTTGGAAAGATGCCATCTTCACTGCTGTACCTTCAACCAAGTCTATTTTGGATTGTATTTTCTTGATCAATTCTTCCCATTGAATGGCTAATTCTCTATTGGCCTCTCTGTTAGAAAAATTAGGACCACGGAGCAATAAAATAAAACAAATGCAGAAACAAAACACAGAA
>CBVK0102382683.1:0-13178 GCA_900067695.1 Picea abies
AAGGCAATTTTTGCTTCGGGGGCTTCGCCCCCGAACCCCCACTGGGGGCCCGCTTGCCCCCAGACCCCCCAACCGAGGGGATGGACCCCCCGGACCCCGCAAAGGGGGTACCCCCCCTCTGCACTCCTCCGTGTGGAAGAGTGTACATATTTATGGGGTGTAAATACTTCATGGGGTATAAACATGGCTGAAAGCAAGGACCTCTGAATCAAGAAGATAATCAGGCTCCACAACCAACACTCTCGTTCCACAGTCATCATATGGTCTTGCAACTTCTTTACCAACATATTTCTCTGTTTCAACTGCTCCACTAGATTTTCTATTGAACACTGATTGACCATGGAAAAGGCACCTAATGTGCCTGCCATTTCCCTGGCTAATTCTGTATCATCTAGGCCCTGTCCATCATACAACATTCTTTGCCTTTTGATTGTTGGACTGTCTTTTTGATACGTTTCTCTCTTAACTATGGCCCTTCATTGCTTACTGAAAAATAAGTTCGAAGGAGGCATTTCTTCGGCTGAAATCGAAGTAAGGTCTTATATAAATATGACTTCGGCATTTGGATTTCCTTGAATTGACTGTAAAGGTGTTAATGACATAATGGGGCTACCTATCTATATGGATGGTTGTTACCCTACTGTGTTTGTAGCTGGTTTATCTGGTGTGGATGACGATGTATCTTGTCCTTTTTTCAACGAATCTTCAAGATAAGCTTTTGTTTGAGTACTCGATGGGTTTGATAATGCAGTCTCTACTTTCTGTATTGAGACTTCAACATCCTTTGTATTTCCATCAATACTTTGTTTGTCAGAACTTCTTGCCTCCAAACCCTGAGCTGTAGCTTCCTGTGTAGATGAAGGTGTTATTGGTTCTCCCTATAATACCTTTGGCAAACTATTTTTTTCGTGCTTTTGAAAATTGTAAAAACTGGCTAGTTGATCTGGAGACAGAGTTCAGACTTTGCTCAACACTTCCTCATATGGCCTGGCTCCCCTGAATATTTCATCTGGTGGGGAAATCACGTGCACATACTTCTTTAAATTGTATTGACCTAGGTGAGTTTCCACTATCTTCTGGGGATCGTGCATCTTAAACTCAATATCAACTAACTTGGTGTCTTCTAGAGCCGCAACCTCTACTTTCAAATGGCCGAAATCTTGCAATGAAAACATACCAACCTGAAGAGGGAAGGTTGGCCAGACCTTTTTCTTGGTCGCTTTCAATTATTTATTGATGTCTCCTGTTATGGTCTGATAAGAAACCTCTTGGCATACCAGTCGATCTGGAAAAAACTTTGGAAGAGCATGGGGGGGAACCGAGCACCCAAAAACCATGAAGTATGAAATTTTTTCCTCAATATACCAGTCCACTATTTTTCCCAGGTTGGCCATGATTTTATCTGAAATCCTGGGGGGTGGGAAACTGTATAGGGTGAAATGAATCGACATTACTACATAATGGGAGATTTCATAGAATAAATCTCTGGCTTTGTCCTCCCACATCTTGGAGTGATAGAAATGGATAGGCTCGGCGCTATTCGAGGTCCAACTCCAACTCATTAGAGGGAAAGGAGTCATAAAACAAATGGCATCCATGATGTATGCCAGCATGTAGAAAGGAGCGGGTTTCCCTTTGGATTTTTCCAATTGGTATCCTGTGATTTCCTTGGCCAGGTTGTCTAATAACATCTTGGCCCAGTTGAAAGAGTAGCCTTCGTCTACTTCATGCATAATTGGTGTCCATGCCAATAGGAAATGAGAGGAGTCCTTTTTCCCAAATATTCTACATAGAATCATAGCCACATAGATCATATGAGCGTCTAATGATGCTGTGGCATATAGGCCTTGGGTGTTGGCTCTAAATTTTTTAGGGTGCCCCCACCAATCCTTGATTAAATCAGGGTATTTTTTCCCATACTGTGTGCACTCTTGTTGGTCAAACTCCATTAGGAATGCAACATTGTAACTGTTTTTAAAAAACAGGGGATAATTAATACATTAATTGTATATGCTCTGGTCGAAAAGACCTGACAACAACTTTCTGTGAATTGCAAAATCTCCTAGTTGCAATGTCAACGTTCTCAAGGGCCCAACCTATCATGTTGTTATACATCATGAGCCTCGGCCGCGCAATTTTTTTGTGTAGCTCTGACTGAGCTATGTCCTTGAGCTTGGTCGCATGAGTTTCAGTTACTTCTTCCCCTGAATCCTCTAGGCAATTTATGAGCTCATATTGTAGAACACCGAACCCCTGGGTCCAGGATTTCACGATATCTATGGTTCTCGGTCATGTGTTTGACAAAACATCTGTATTCAGGTTTACACTTTCACCAGCTGCTTTGGCCATCTTTCGTGGTGCCATGCCATTGATGAAAACATAACTGGAGTACCTGTTACAGGGGAATACGTGAGCTTTCTCAGTTGGCTAAAACTTGCTATTTTGCGAGAATGAAGATGGAATTCAAAATTTGATATTCTTATTACCTTAAGCGCATTGATTTTCGAATACCTTTAGTGACGACAAAATAATTTAACTTAATGAGAAAATCTAAGCAACAATCTCCAATCTATATTAGAATCATTACCGTAGATTTGTGATTAATGCCATAATATCGGTGGTTCGCGATCGGGAACTTTGGATGAAACGGGTTAAAAAATCTCTGAAACGTGAATTCACGAATGATTAATTTCGAGATAATCTTTTTAACACATTAATTAATTGTGTTTAACTTTAAATGTTTGCAGGTGTTCGGACTTCGGAATTTTTAACAATAGCTTGAGATAGAATTCCCGAAGCCCGAAACTGCAAAAAATAATCACAAGATAATCATTTTTAGCTTTAATTAACCCCATTTAAGTTTGAAATGTTTTGGGGGCTCGGACTTTGGAAAGTTCGAGACATGATGGGTGATAAACATCCGAATTTTTGAATTGCGAAGTTATTAACTGTCTTTTAACCAAGATTAACTTAGCTGATTAAGCTCTAATATTTTGGCATTTACTGCTTTGTGGATTGTCAAGTTAACTTTTATTAAATTTCCAAAAGGCCATTGCCTGAAGTGATGTGTCAAAGATGACGTTATTTTTGGTGATATATCAAGACTCAAGAAGGTACATGTGTACTATGACTAGGATCCTTCAGACACTTTTTGGGTATCGAGACTTCTAAAGTTATGACTTGTTGAAATGTCCGAGGCGTGAAGCTCTAAAGAAACCTCTAGTGATATAACTCTTTAACCATTTGGCAGCTCCACAAATCTTAAGAGATTTAGGATCGTTCTATCAGATGGAAGACTTCACCGATGATGTATATCACGTGCACCTTATTCTTATTTAACCAGAAATGAAAATTCTTTAAAGTCAAAAAGTTTAAAAATATATATGTTCCAGCAGATACTATGGAAATTTGGTTTATAAATAGAGAATTGACCACAATAATTTCAACTTGAAATGGTTGTAGCTTCCATGATTCTTCTCTGGTTCCCTATTATAACCCTAATTATGGAATGCCACAACCACTTTGATTCTATTTGCATTGGCCTTGCTGCAATATGAGTACTTCGTCAAAAGATATATGTGCTACAATAACCATGGCCATCACTAGAAAAAACCTAGAATAATTTGTTGTAAATCAATCATGATATCTTCACTTTCGAGACTCTGATTTGAGAATTTTTTTTGAAATCACATATTTTTTTAAAAGGAACCCAAATATGCAATTTGTTTCCTCAAATTTTGCACAACAAGCTTCAAAAATGGATTTGATTATCATGACCCTACTTTTTCTTTTGAAAATCCACAAAAAAGAAAGAAGAATTCTTCCCCTTTTGCCCAAAAAAGAGCGCTAATATCAATTGTTATGATCCTTAACCCTTAAAATTGAATCACAAGCAATATATCCGAATTTTCAATACTTCATTAAATTTCAAAATCCTTGAGGTTGGGCAATGCCATAGAATGATTCTTTTATGGAAGAATTAACTCATATTCACTTTCCTCTTTAAGTGGTAAACCTCCCAACGAACTGAACTCCAATAAAATATTTTCCAATACATCCTTCATACAAAGGGCTTCATCCTTACTTATAGCTAGCTAAAAAACCCTAATCATAACCAAATTCCAACCACCTAATGGGTCTTTTTAATAATGACAAACATAATAGAGCTAGTCCATCTTACATTAAATGGCCACCATACATACACTAACTCTAATGGTCTCTTCAACTCCCATTACACCTTAGGGAGGAATCCACCACTCCACCCCCCTTCCAAAAATGTTTCCCCTCAGTAGTGATGATGTTTAACCATAAACTAGGGTCCAATGTATGGGTGCGGAGTGCAACAATAAAGTAGTAAAAAAAACGAAGGTACCATGTATAATTGTTGGCCTCAACATTGAATTAGTCCAAAAAGCTTGTCCATAAGCTTGGGTCTCATGTCTTCGTGCTCATGTTGACTCCTAATTGATGAAACCTAAGCTTGATGAATAGCTGGGTATTGTGCTTCAAATGCCCACCACGATCATGTGTATTCAAACAAATAGAACCATCCATGTTCAAAAGATCATGTGCATAGCTATAAAAGGTTAGTTGTGAATTTGGAAGGAACATTATCAATGGAGAATATCCAAGTTGAAAAATGGTAGTCATAAACTACTCCCGACTTCCCTTAGTGATGTTCTCTTCATCTGGTGGAGTAGTTTCAACAAACAGAAGTTAGAAAGTCATCTTCCAAGAAATGATAATTGTTCATATACCAATCATCACAAGCCTCCTCTAAATCACACCAAGCATGTATGTCTCTTGTATACTTTTATGAAAGTATATATAACGTCCCACTTTTAACATTAGACAACTAGAACTATATGATGGTTTATCCTAGTATCTCATTTTCTTTGTATATGTGGAACTCAACTATACTAATAAATACATTTGTTATGTGGACATATAGGCCTATTTATGTGTTGATAGTATACAAATTTTTACTGCTATATGTCCATTATAATGATAATTATGTGATCTATTTAAACATGCAAATTAAAACGTTAAATTTGGCAGTAAATATCGTTCAAAATTATGTTTTGAATGTATAATAGATGCAAGGGATGGTGTAAATAAACATATGTTTCTTAATTGAATGCCAATACATAATATGGATTATCATATGAAATTTGTTATATACCTGCATGGATATGAGTTATTGAGGAGCTAACTTGCATGTTGATGAACTATGTAATAGCAAAATCACTGTAGTGTTGAGGTAATTTGGATGTTGTATACGTTAGAAAGATAATATATGCTATAAATTTTACATATGATTTAGTTTATGAATTAAAATATTGCTATGATACGTGGTAAGTGTGGTTTTGATGGGACACACAATTTGCCCAAAGTGATTGTTCGATAACATGACTCAAAGAACAATAGTTGCATAATATGGCTTGATGTAGAGTGTTGGCCCTAGTTCTATAAAAAGGGGTGGAGGTATTACCCAACACGTATCCTTTGAAACCTATAGTTGTGGGATGGTTGTGTTAAGCCACACTCCCATAAATGTGTGATTACAACTACTAGTTTCTTTGTAGGGATGTTTAGTCGATATAGTTGATGCTTCCACTTACATATTATATATGGAGTTAGGTCAGTATAGTTGATGCTCCAACATATTGCAATAGAATAATTGTTAGGATGTGGAAGATGGAAGTAGGTTAGGGAGAAATGATGATTCAAAGTTAGTTGAGAATGTTGCTTGGAGATTAGATGTGCCACTCTTATTTTCTTATTTGGTTCTTACCATGTTGAGAACACTTGTTTTGATTCACTTTCGATAATTTAAGTGTGATAATCAATGGTATTTTTTGTCATTTTTTTAGTTAATATTATTGAATGATGAATTTACTTGATTTATAGTCATGCATGCTTTGTTGTGAGCATACAACAACTATGCATTAGAGGTAATGATTGTTTATTACTAGTACATGTGTAAGATATTTATGCATACATATACTACACATGTACACTAGTACAATTACTTGATGTATTAATTACTAAACTAGGTTATTAACTAATTAATTAATAGTTTACTGATTATAAAAATTATATAGCATACACAAATATATAGTAGCATTAAATACTTTCATTGACTTTGATTATTGGTTAGTATGATGAATTAAATAGGTATGGTGGGTTGACATAAATTTTAAGGAAAAATGTCAAGTCTCATTTATAAGCTAACATGAGAAGAAATACTTTGCATTCTATTTTATTGTTATTTTATGTAATTTATTTAATTTTTAAAATTTAATTAACATTCTCCCAAAAATATATAAGGGGAGGTTGATGGCTATTAATGATGGTGGTTGAAAATACTTGAGGAAATGTGTATACTTGATAAATAGAGAGGAGAAAATAGTGTTGAGGGGAGGGAGAATTTGGAGCTTGTTGAGAGATTGGAAAATTTTTGGAATAAATATTTTCTTGTGAAAATCTTCTTAGAGCTTATTGTACATTACTATTATTGGAGTCTTGAAAACGAAGGGCCAACAAACCAAAATGTTTTTTAGAGATAGGAAACCAACTAGGCTCCTAGTTGGCTGAGAGGATAATTTAATTCCACTTTAGGCAAGTGGCAAGGATCGAATACATTTCTATTGGTTGGAGTATTCTACAAAAAAAACAAATTCAAACAGTGCAAGATATATTTTTCTTGTTAAATTTAAATGGGTTTCTACTCAAAATTGAACATACTATGATGCTAATCCTAATAGTTAATTTTTATTTTTTTTAATTTTCAGAACATTAATAATTGACAGTTTCAAATAAAGTTGATATTATGATAGAAGTTAGTATACTTTAAAGAGAAACAACATTATACTATGAAATAGAGTTGTTACAACTAAATTAAAGAACTTAGGTTGCATCTTATTAATAGGTATTGTAAATTTGATGAAGTGACTATCAACATTAGCACCATTCTCATGTTTATAAACTTTGAGTTGAGAAACTACATTTTATATTAGAGCTAATGTTAGATCTTATACCATGATCAATTAAATGGATTTGATGGGTTGCCATAAATTTTGAGGAAAATTGTCAAGTTTTATTTATAAGTTAACAGGAGAAAAAACACACTACATTTTATTTTATTGTTATTTTATGTAATTCATTTAAAATTTTAATTTAATTAACATTTTCCCAAAAATATAGAAGGGGAGGTTGATGGCTATTAATAAAGGTGGTTGAGGAGACTTGGTAATGTGTATGGAAACTTGATAAATAAAGTAGAGGAATTAGTGTCGAGGGCAGGGAGAGGTTGGAGCTTGTTTAGAGATTGGAGAATTCTTGGAAGACATAATTTTTTGTGAAAATATTCTTAGAGCATATTATGCTAGGCTCCTAGTTGAATGTGATGATAATTTTATTCCATTCGAAGCAAGTGGTAAGGATCAAAGATATTTCTACTAGTTGGAGTATTCTACAAGAAGGAAAATTCAAACAGTAAAATAGGTATTGTTCTTGTTAAATTTAAATGGTTTTATGTTCAAAATTGAATGCAATATGCTTCTAAACCTCTTAGTTAAAATGTTTTCTTTTTTGAATATTAATAATTGATAGTCACCAATAAAATTAATATTATGATAGAAGTTAGTATACTTTAAAGTGCAATAACATTACACTATGAAACATAGTTGTTACAACTAAATCAAAGAACTTAGGTTGCAACAAAAAATAGAGATTGTAAATTCGATGAAGTGAATATTAATATTAGCATCACTCTCAAGGTTATAAGCCTTGAGTTGGGGGGCTACATTTGGTATAAAAGCTTTAGATTGAAGACTAGGGCCTTAAGGGCCATCCTATGATGTACAACGTGAGTATTAGTAACCATAAAATTAAAACCCGGAATACAAATAACAAGAAATTTAAAGGCAAATTATCTTTCAATTTGAAATTCTGAAGGGGGAAAGCATGTTATGCTTCTCGAAGAAGAATTAATACATAACCAATGATTCCTAAAGCTTAGTGAAAGGCATAAATTTGAATATAACCTACAACCATAGAAATAAGAAATAATTATAAAGTGCTGCAAATTAAATTATGTCTAGTTCAAAAAAGCTTAGTGAAAGGCATAAATGCACATAATTTGAATAAAACTTACTGTTGTAACCTACGTATGCACCCCTTCACTTTTCCCTCCTTTAACCTATCCATCCATCAATTCTGACTCTCGTGGTTTCTTGCTTAACTTATCCTCCATTTTTATTCATTCAACATCATGACCCTGTCTGTCATTACCTACTTTGCACCATTTTGTTTGATTTCTTGAAAAATGATCACATGTTCTGGTTTGGGTTTCAAATACATGTCATCATTTTGCTACTAATGGAAATATGTAGGTCCACCAAGTCTTTGTGTGTGCGCAGGAGACGACCAGGTTCAACAAATATTTTGAAAGATCAGTAAGCTCCTGCAGAGTTGACAATGAATCAGAGTAGGCCATGTTAGTACTGAAATACAAGCAAACAAATGAGTTCAATTTTCAGTTGTCAGATTAAGAAAATATTAAGTCACGACCGTCAGATTTCATTGGAGAGAGATCGACGGTGGGGAGGCATTATAGGTATCAGGAAGCAAATTAAAGTTTCTGCAAGTTGTGAGCTTGCAATCGATCAAGATCATTGATCTTGCTAGATCAACATATCAACGATGCATATCGATCCCACTACAAACGAGCATCTTCTCATTGTGGGGATCGGGAAGGAAATTAAAGACAGAGTGAGTTGAGTCTCCGCAATCACTTGTGGCCATTGATATTCAAGCAAGGGGCACATGTTAGATGATCTCGTACTCCGAGAGGAAACAAGAAGAAGCTGAGTGAGTAAAGGAGTCCCGAAGCCTGAATTCCTGAAGTAATTGTAGACCATCCATCAACGAGGCCACATGGAGGCAGATCTTTCACTTCAGAAATACGACACTCCGGAGGATTGTAAGAACTATGCATTGAAAAGGCCTGAAGCCTGAACGCCAGAAGTAATTGCAGACCGTTGATCTCAAATCAACAAGAACCGTTGATCTTTGCAGCAAGCAAGAAAGGAATATCAACTGAAGTACCGAGAGATTGCCATGTCACTCCGAGCCCATACTACTCCGAGAGTTATACAAACTTTGCATCTAAATTGGTACCATCGCTAAATCATATAGGGGAGTTCTAATTGTTGATATTATGGTAGTTGCGGGAGATATTAACCTCCACGTGTAATCTTGACAAGAATAGAATATTTCTAGAAGCAAGAAGAAACCCTAAAGCATTGGACATAACCCTAGTAGACAAGTCGGCTAAAGGAAATATTTAATATTGAATTTTTAGCCTCCAGAATGAAAAGTCAGCCCAGACATCTAAGGAAGAGAAGTATAAATACAGGATGCCAGAGCTCATTTGCATACACATAGCTCACAATTGCAGAAATTTAGTTGTGCGCAAGTCTGGAGAGTAGCAGCAATTGCAGCTACTGCAACTTGTAAATTTCGGTTTCAGTCTTGGACTCTCTCTTGGTTATGGTTTGGACTTTCTACTTGGTATGATAATTCTGGAGAGTGATACGCTACCTTGATTGGCTATTAGGCCAAGGGTTTTCTTCCAGAATTATTCTCTGTCAAGGTTAAGGTGCTCGAGGGTGGCTTCGGCCTATGGTTGGGTGACAATATTGCTATATTGTCTATGGTTAAATGAGCACATCTATTATTTCTAACAGGTTATAGGCCCACACTATCTTTGGACAGTCTAACCACTGGAAGATAGATTGGGAGGACTTGCTCAGTTATAGTTGTAGTTGCAGTTGAAGTTTTTGCTGCAACAACGAAACCCTAACCCTCTTATTGAGGCACCTTAAGTGAAGAGATTGACCTAATTTCTGGATAGCCTAGTGTGCCCTAACCTGGTGCACGTCCTGGTACTCTCAGTAAGCTAAGATGTCAAGTTTGATTTTTTGGTCAAAGTCAAAGGTTGACCAAGTCAAAGAAGTCATGACCTACTCTATGAAGTCAGAAAACAAGTTAGAAGGGGCTTCTAACTTTAGAGCATGGAATACAAGGATTGATCTCATCCTTTCCAAGAATAAAGTGTTGGATATTGTGAAAGGAAATATCATGGAAACACAGTTTGAAGAAGGAAAAGAGAAGGAACCTCAGAACGTTGCAGTTATGGAGAAGTTCAAAGACAATGACATCAATGCCATGAGTATCACATTGGACTCTGTAAAATACCACTTGATACCCTACATCTCTCATATTGACTCATTTAATAAGATGTACGATGCCATAACTAAACTCTTCTCAGTCAAAAACATTGGACAAGTAATGAGTCTGAAGAATGAGCTCCGTGACACGAAAATGAATGATGATGACAACATAACATCATACCTTGTGAGAATATCTCAGTTAAGAGATCAACTACAAGCTATTGAAGGAATCATTTCAGAGAAGGAACTGGTAAATCCAGTACTCAATGGTCTTCCCAAGACATGTGATGTATTTTCCGCAAGCATGAACACAAGAAAGGAGTATCCCACATTTGAAGAACTTTGGACTTGCTATGCACAAGAAGAATCAAGGATTAACACAAAAGAGAAATCCCAAAATAAATACGATGATCAAGCTTTCACAACAAAGTTCAAGAATTTCAAGAATAAGAAGAAGTTTGGCTCAAGGAAGAAACCAAATTAAGAAAAGGATATGTCAAAGATACAATGCTTCAACTGTCGAAAATATGGTCACTACATAAATCACTGTCCTGAGTTAAATAAAAGGAAGGAAACAAATAGAGCAATAGTTTCCGAAGAAAGGGAACCCTCAAAGAAAGTCAAGAAGGATAAAACAAACTTCTTCTTCAAAGTCAAGGTAACAATATTCTTCAAATCCCTTGTTTATATCATGTTTACATAGTTCCTGTACATATCATGTATATCTATTTATTAAGAAAATATGTTCAAGGGAAACAATATCTATGGAAGAATAAAAGGATAAGGATTGCTATTACAATGACTGCAAGTCAAACAATACACATGAAAAGATGAAGTATGTTGACAATCTTTGGTAACAATTCTTGTGGAAGCCATTACATAAGTAATAACTGCTAGATAAGCCGAAATCAGAATGAAACCTGAAGAGAACTAGAAGAAGTCAAAAAAGAGGAAGTTAGAAAAAGAATTGTGACACCTTGCAGAAGGCAATAAGAATGCAGATGAAAGTGTGGACAATCTTAGATGGAGGGAGATGATTACATAATTCCAAAAGAAGAGCATGAATTCATCCATGAAGCAAGGATTATGAGGGAGATAATCCTAAATAATATGATCAATTGAGGATTATGAAGTATCTATCCATGTTCCCATTGAAAGTAGCAACCATGAAAAGCAACACATGTTCAGTTTGACTTTATAATAAGTCTTCTTCGAAAAGAAGCCTTAAAGTATCCTTGGTTATCCATCTACATCCATGATCCTATGATGAAAGGAAGAAGTTGGAATATTTAGGGCATGGAATCTATAGAAGACTCCATGGACCCAAGAGCTAAAGAGAAAGATGAGGAAGAACATGAAGATTCCAAGAGAGAAAGAAAAATCCAGAACAACCAGTTATTATACCGAAAATCACAAAGACTACTAGCTTGGTTTGAACTCACTAAGAAGCAATCGAGCAGAAAAATGGAAGTTATGATAAAGAACAATGTGAAAAATACTTATGAATGGAAGCATTGCAAGATTTAGAGGTTCTTCTAGAAAGAGGGAGAAGACTATGACAACAACCTGTTCTAGATATACCTCTTGTAGTATCCATGGATTGGAATTTACATGTTAAAGACTGTTCTTCCCAATAAAGCAAGTGAGAAATAAGCTTATACCAGAAAGAGACCCATGTATGCAGATATAAGAAGACCTTGTATGGATTCAAACAACTTGATGCAGAGTATCTCATATACAACAGAAGCGTGGTGAAAAATTTCTATGACAGAGATAGTGTATCAGAATAGTTAGTCAAAAGTCTGGGATGATGGAGTGCTAATCCATGGAAAACTCTCATGATGACAGAAGAAGTGCTACTTGGATATGTTTCAGTTTGAGTCTTTCCACGATGTCATGAGCTAGCAGAAAACAAAAGTGTTGAATTAGACTATGATATATTGTAATGATCAGATCTATATAAAGCCTTAAGAGAAAACCAGTGTTCCATGACAACTCGAAGTACATTGAGATCAAGCATTAAATTCTCCATGATGAAGTCCAGAAAAGAGAATTGGTTCTCCAATATATCGCCATAGATGAGCAGATAGAAGACATTTTGGTAAAGCCTCTATCCAAGATGAAAAAGTTTGCGTACTTAAGAAACAAGCTGGGGCTCGTGGAGATGACTTCCTTATTAAAGAAGGAAGAGATTACTCCCAGATTGGGAGGGAGCACTGATGTGTTATTGATTTATGTACAATCATTTTTCAGTTCGAAAAATGGTCTAGGATGAGTAGTTCCTTTCCAGTTCAGAAAGTGGTTTGATATTTCTAATGGACATGCATTTTTCAGTTCGGAAAAATGGTCCAGATCAAACAACCATTTTTGTAATGAAAATGGTTCGATAGATTGTTGATGTACCATAGACATCAATTCTCCTCGTGGCCAGTGTGGGTGAATGGTCTAGAAAAATCATTCTTCTTGGCAGTCACTCTGAGTAGTGGTCAAGTAGAATGGTCTGCCTCACTGGGCAGTCATTTTTTCGAAGTTCAGAGTTGCAAGTAGTTTCAAAGAATGGCCCGTTTTCGAGGTTGGTGCAGGACAATCATTTCCATTAGGAAATGGTCTAGAGAGTCATTCCCTAGGGAAAAATAATTCTATCAAGGTTGCACTATGATTAGTGTCGGAGGAATGACCCATTTAGGTGAATGGTCTAGGTTTAGAAATTAGGGACATACATTCCCTAGGGTAGACTCATTCTCTCCAGGTTGCACAATGACTAGTGCCGGAGGAATGGCCCAGTTAAGTGAATGGTCCAGGTGATCTGGATTTATTTTCGGCACAAAATGGAGAGGAGATATAATAAAGAAATGCACAGCGATATCGCGTATATCCAATGATAAAATAGAAATATATCAGAGATGCAACCATAAACATAGAGATACAGTAATACATGAT
>CBVK0102382698.1:0-10966 GCA_900067695.1 Picea abies
GAGAATCATCTAGACACACACTCACTAGTGCTCAACCACTAGGATCATGTCCACCTATGCTCAACCACAGGGATGTCCTACTCAACATATCTCTATCTCATCAAGTCTCATAGGAGAATCATCTGGAGTACCATATCATCTCAACTCTCTACAAAGAGGAGAACACTAAACCCATCACGTGGGCTCTTTCACCCCTCACATGGGTACACATCATTTCATCTCAAATGATGCAACCATCTCATGGGAATCTTCCCCACATAGGGGCACACAACATTCCATCTTCGTCTCAGAGAGAAACGACACACCCATCTCATGTGCATCTTCCCCACATAGGGGCACACAATGTTCCATCTCTGTCTCAGAGAGGAATGACACACCCATCTCATGGGCACACCCAACTCATGGGCTCTCTCACAGGATGACTCACTCAGTCTCACACCCAACTCATGGGCTCTCTCACAGGATGACTCACTCAGTCTATGTCTTGGAAGATGTCTCACGCAACTGTAATCATCAACAAATAGACCAACACAAAAGAGTTTGTTAATGACCACAATATATCATATGTCATCCTCATGAAGATCGTTGGAGCATTAGTCAAGCTAAAAGGCATGGCCAACCACTCAAAGAGGCCTTCTTTAGATTTGAAGGTTATATTCCATACATTAGTTGGTTCTATCATAATTCAGTGATAGCTTGACTTCAGATTACTATTGTTGAAGAACTTGGCACCCTTGAGTTGATCAAGAAGATTGTCAATTTAGGAGATCAATTATTGATTCTTGACAATGATTTTATTAAGGGATCTATAATCAATACAGAGCCACCATGTCCCATATTTCTTCTCCACAAACACAATTGGTCTCCCACAAGGTGAGGAAATCGATCAAATGTGACCCTTTCAGATGACCTCATGAATTTGACGCTTTATTTCCATATTATTTAGAATGGAGCGTTTGTTTAATGGACCATTAGGAAAGGGAGCACCAGGTATTAAATCAATGAGATGTTTGACCTGAAAGTGTAGAGGCACCCCTACAGGTGAAGTGAAGAGGGTGTTGTATTCCTCTACAAGCTTGTCCACATGTTTCTGTTGTGTAGAGATACCTTGTGTTGAAGTTGTGGTGGTCGCAATGATCTTTCAGCCACCTTCTAAACCATGAAGAGAACAAACTTTGCAGTCTATGAGATTAAGTTTAGGCATTTTTTTATCGAGATCAATGAAATTGTAGTAGTCAAAACTTTCTCGAGTAACCTGTAGGGATGAACTCCCAAAGTGATAATGACGGTATGGGTTCAAGACTCATAAACAACATGCATTTCCACATATAAGGTTGTATTAAAAGAACATCACAAACTTCAAGTGGGGAAACATCACACAATACCTCATATTTGAAGGGATTGGATCTTTGTGGTTGCGATGGTAGAATTAGGTTATGCATCAATGATCCACTTTCCCTTGTAACACTCTAAATCAAATTCTAAGTCGTGGTGTGACTCTTTTTCTTTAATCTCAAACGACAATGATTGTTTTGAGAGACATTCATCAATGTTGTGCTAGGAGATTTTCAGGAACTCACACCACTTTCCAGTGTCCTTTTTCATATTCCCATTACCCTTATTTTCATATGGATTGGACCAGTTGTCTCGAGGTTGGCCTTCCTTGCTCTATCCCTTGTTCTACGACTGAGGGCCACCTTTTCCATGATTCTATTGTTGTGGATTTGTAGATATAAGGTCCCACTTATTTCACTTCTTAATTTTTTTCTTGATTTTGACAGCATATTGATAAGCAATGCTCAGTGAAGAGATGTCCAAGAAATCCATATGTATTTGGATGTATCTGTGTATGCCATTGTGGTACTTCAAAACCAAGTTTCGCTCGGATTCTCTACTACCCAAATTTAAGCGTAAGGTATGGAAGATGTTAGTGTACTCTAGCACCATCTGTCTCTTTCCTGATGCAAATTCATCCATCTCATGTACCAGTCATCATAGTTTCCAATAGGGTATAACTCCTCCTTTAGGGAATCAACAAAGATCTCCCAAGTGGGTCCTATCCTGAATGCCATAGAATCATCTTCGTTATGTCTCTCCAAGTGACATTCCCACCAATATTTCACATTGAGGAAGGGAATTAAGGAGAGAAAAGGTGATCTCTTTAGTGCCGTATTTTTTTTAATAGAGTAATATTTTTGTGGTGAATCCCCCCTGTGGATAGGTGAAATACCCCTTGGATCAGGTTTCCTTCAATCCAAGACAGAAGGAAAACAAATGGTAACTAATTTCCCTTTAGATCTATATTAAAAATCAAAATAAGATGAAAGAGATGGGTGATGTACCTTTTTATGATGGCTTTCCTCGCTGCTCCAACCTATGACCTTGTTGACCAAGCTCCTAGGCACAAGAAAAAATCTAAAAGAAACGAGAGAAATCTCCTTCTTTTACACTATATTGTTAGGTGACAATAGATCTATCTATGATGACTTTACAACAATAGACATGCATGTAATAAGAGATACAAAACATGAAGGGAATAGGCCAAGTTATAAATTAATGGAAAAACATGGTGAAGTACTTACAAAACCACCGTTGATGTTGCCACAACTCCTCCAAGATATCTAGTCTAGTCCTTGCCTGAATATCTCAAGATCAGAATGATGATGCTTTAATGGATTTATTTCCATTACACGATCAAAGGTTTGACACTCTGAAATTATTTCTGCTCCATTTGACCTTGGAATGCACTCATTATATAGGAGTTGGAGTCTTAACCATCATGAAGTATTTTAGGAAATGTTTGAGGATTTAGCTCCAAAAGTTGAGATTCATCTTATCTCATGGATATTGAGTTCACTTAAGATAGAGCCACGAGATATGACTCAAATATTTGACCTCATCCTCTCAGAACTGACCCTTAGAATAAGGTGGATTAGTTGCAACTTCCTCTAACCACTTCAATGCTCCCCCAAAATTGAGCACAAAGCATTGACAACGCTCCCTATACATGGTCAAGGGAGTGTTGAAAATATTTCAATCCTCCCTATACATGGGAAAGGGAGCGTTGATCTTAAAAAATGGTCAAAATATCAAGGTAAAAGGCATTGTTTTGACCTTGTTATGATGGGTTTTCTCCTCCACGATGACTTAGGGATTAGGAAAAATGTTCTTCCATGGTGTCCAAGTTGAAACACTTAATAAAGTAGATGGAACACTTCATAAGGTATATAAGACACTTGATAAAGTGCATGTGATACTTAGTAAGGTGCATATGACACTTAAGTGTGACATTTGGTGGTGTGACATTTAGGTGTGTAACAGATGCCCCCTTTTGACCTCATCCTCTCAGAACTGACCCTTAGAATAAGGTGGATTAGTTGAAACTTCCTCTAACCACTTCAATGCTCACCCAACACTAAGACCAGAGAGTTGTCAATGCTCCCTATACATGGGAAGGGGAGCGCTGATAAGAGTTGAATGCTTCTTATACATGGAAAGGGGAGTGTTGACCTTAAAAAATGGTCAAAATCTCAAGGTAAAAGAAATTTTTTTGACCTTCTTATGATGTATTTTCTCCTCCACAATGACTTAGGGATTATGGCAAATGTTATTCCATGGTGTCAAAGTTGTGACACTTAATAAAGAGCATGTGACACTTAGTAAGGTGCATTTGACACTTGATAAAGTGCATGCGACACGCAGTAAGGTGCATACAACACACGACACTTAAGTGCAACATGGTGGTGTGACATTTAGATGTGTAACAATATCCTTTTAGTCCCCTCTCTTGTGGAATCATAGGCCCCCATCATTTTTTCCCTCTTGTATCGTAGCTAACAATTATTATTTTTATTAATTATTTCGATGTACATAATATATAATTTAACCCAAAACATATTAATCAAATATGAAGTCTTCACCCCAAACATATCAATGCACCAACCTAAACTACATTTATAAAATTAAATTATAATTTATGGTGACTAAAACTAGAAATGTTACAAGAATTACATGACTTGATAACTTATATACAATTGGAAGATGAGATGAAACTAGAGATGTTACAAGAATCACAAATCAACATGACTTGATAACTTATATACAAGTTGAAGATAAGATAAAGGTAAAGTAGCAAGTTATGATCCTCGTAATAAGAATAAGAGAATATAATTAAGTTAAACATAACTTATATACAAGTTGAAGATAAGATAAAGGTAAAGTAGCAAGTTATGATCCTCGTAATAAGAATAAGAGAATATAATTAAGTTAAACTTTAGACTTTGTAAGAAGAATTAAAGTCTTCATAAATGGACATTGAAATAAATACATTGTTTATTAGATTAGCTTTATTAATTTTAATTTTATCATCATCATTTCTTAACTAAGTCTCACCAGCATTTTTCTTAAGCATCACTTCCTATTTAAATTTAATTTTAATTTTATTTCAGATATATGAAAGTGTAATATAAAGTAGGACTTTTTCTCATGCGAATGTGAAATATGTGAAGATATATGGAAAGTGTAATATAGAGTATGAGATTTTATTTTATACTTAGAGAGAACAAATTATCATAGTTTATAAATTGGTTATAATAGAAATTTGTTATTTTTTTTTTATTATAGTTGGAGTTAAGTTTTATAAAATCATTGGGTATAATTACTTTCTTCTTATTAAATAAAAAGTCAACAATTTAATGAAATTTTAAATAATTATTTTAAAAATATCATTTTAAAATGTTTAGATAAATGCATTAATTAAGTTGTCAACTATTAATTTTATATCGAGATTTTGTTTCATATAAATATTTTTATTGGTATTTAAATCACAAAATTAAATAAAAATAAATTATTATTAATTAATATGACTTTAATATATATACATTTAACAATTCTAATTATTAAATGTAGTTTTTATTTCATACCAATATTTTTATTGGTATTTAAATTACAAAATTAAATAAAAATAAATTATTATTAATTAATATGAAAATAAAATTTAATATATATACAATTCTAATTATTTAATTAATCTTGGAATATTAAGAAGCTTTTATAAAACAAGGTTGTGTGGTAGTGTAGTCTCTGTCGAGTTGAATTGGGGTAGGAAAAAGTAGTGGAGGCAGATGGAAACTGCAGCGGAGATGTGGCAAGCACCATATCATCCTCAAGCAAATGGAATAGTGGAAGCCTTTAATAAGATCATCAATAATCCACTGAAAAAGATATGTAATTTTAATAGGGATGATTGGGACTTGAAGATACCAACAGTACTATGGGCATACATGACCACATGCAAAAAATTGATAGGGAAGACATCATTCAGATTGGTGTATGGACAAGAAGCAATGGTGCCATTATAATTTTTCATACCTAGTCTGCGTGTAGAAACAATTACAAACATGAAAGAGTGAGGCACAATACAAGAAAGGCTAAGTCAACTGATGATCATGGAAGAAGATAGGATTATAGAAGGGTTTCACCAAGAGGTACAGAAATAAAGGGACAAAGCTTGACATGATATACATATCAAGAGGAAAAATTTCAAGGGAGACCTAGTCCTAGTGTACGACAATAAATCTCTTCAACACCCAGGAAAACTCAGAATGCATTGGTTGGGACCATATGAAGTAAAGACTATCACATATGGGGGATTTTTATATTTGAAGAATTTGGGAGGAATAGAACTCAGAGGAATGATCAATGGGAGTTGACTGAAGATGTATAGGGACAGTCGACCTCCTAGCAACTAAAAAAGAAAAAAAACAAAGGAATGCACGCAACAACAGAGGGGTTACTGCACCAGACATCAGAGGAAAACACCCAGCTAAAAGAAGGGTAGCACATCAAAAATAAAATTTCCATGCATACTGGCCAAACAACATCACGTGCACTCAGAAATTTTAGCATGTCGGAGAAAGGACCAATGGTCAGAAAAAGGATGAAATTGTGAAAAATGGAGGTTACGGAAAATAGGCACCAATTGGCGACATCTATCAAAATTGAATGACAAGAATGATTGACGGGATGTCACATTAATTGTGCCAACTAGCGACGTCAAGAGAATTCAATGGAAGGTACATGGGAAGCACCAGTTCATTCAAAAAATAGCTTGGGTAACTTCTCCAAGAAGTTTCACACAATTTCTATATAAGGAAATCATGAGGGTAACAAAAGGGTTACTGTGAAATCGATAAAATCACAAAGCGACAAATTATACAGAGAAGAGAGCGAGTTTGCAGGATTTATAGAATGAACTAGCTCAACATAGACCATTTCAACCACCATGGCACCACCCAAGCTAGGTGCGTCGAGATAGGCCTGCAGATGACCTCGAAAAAACCTTAGAGAACCACAACAACCACAGCGAATTGAACAGGAAACTGCCCAAACTACTGAACTCATGAACTTGGACGAAATCCCTTCACCCAATATGGAACCAGGAATCCCCACACCCATGGTGGAGGAAACCCAACAAACAATAGAAGTGGGAATGGATATCGATATGCCAGAAGTGGGATAGATCCAGTAGGCCAAGGATGCAGGAAATCCTTCGCGCTGTAAAAATCCTGAAGAATCCTCGAGGGTTACTGGGATAGTCCCAAACTAGATAGAAGTGGTCATGGAAGAAAGGTCACACACAAGATCGCCAAAACAACAATAGGAGGGCATAGTAGAATATGTCACTGACCGGTTAGAATCATATACAGAGGAGAGAACAATGGAGGTTGGAACCTCGAGTCATCCACCAAAGTGGAAGGGAAAGAAGTTAGTAGCAATGTCACTGCGCAGGTAGGCTACAACAACCATAGTATTATTGCACATTCTAGAAGGGGTGTGTATCACAGCTAACCTATTAGGTTGCATGAAAAAATTAAGGTACATGGATCACAATGTGACTGATATGGACAATTTTCTTGAGTTTGCAAAGTAATTTTACTTGGATAGCATGGGTATAAGACCCTTCAGCGAGCCAATTTTTCAACCAAAACAGTGGGAAGCCAGACTGACCAACACTAGGATTCTAAACCTTTTGGATATCCCATACTTTGGAAGGGGTCATGACATAAATAACTATGTCAAGCAGCTGATGGTAGTTACCCACGGAGGGTACCTATGGGTGGAGGAGCCCGTCTCGATAGACCTAGAACTCATTGCTCTTATTATAGGGCTTCCATCTTGAGGGGAAATCCCCATGTAGTTACTCAATGAAAATACAAAGGAGAAGGCATTGGTCGAAGAAATTAAGAATACATATGGCACAGAAAGAGGGTCATGCAGAATCATCATCAAGCACATAAGTGATGCAACAACAAGTCTGGCCACCAAACTCATGGAGTGCAAGTTGCTCAGAAATTTTTGTGAGGAGGAAGTCCCTATCAGGGTCATCGCAGGTGAAACACAGTGTGCAAAGGGAAGTATACTTATTTGGGCCCCTTGTTAAACATGTTCCTTGAATACTGCAAGAACACACAGGACCTGGGGACAGAGTTCCACTACTCTAGGCTACTCATCCTGATCACCTTGGTTAGATGGAGGGAGGATAAATATACATACTTTTGCGAGTGATCCACTCATTGTCACGCAGTGTGATACCTATCATTGGGGATAACTTTAGACTCCAAAAAAAAAGTGCAAATGCAGGCATGTTCGTAGGGTATTACAACGACCTACAGGAAAGAATTGCCAACACTTGGTAGATTACGCTAGAAGTGGTCACGCAATATCGAGGCATCGCCAACTTTAAAGTGACCTGGCATATAGTATGGATCCAAGCATGAAAGGATCGCTAGAAGGAATGGCTACAACTATGATACTGTGTCAAATAAGAGGAAGTAGATATGGCCATCAAGTATTGGCAAGATGACTGGAGAGTTCCAGTCCTGATTCAAGAAATGCCCATGGATAAGGAGGTTGATGCAAGGAAAGAATAGATACCTATCAAAGACAAAATGAATCCCAAGAAGCCAAATCTAGGTCAGAAGTGGGCACAACAGAAGAAAGGGGGTTTGCCAAAGAAAGGTACCCAGACAGGAAAAAAGGATACCACCCAGGCACCGCAGGAACATGAAAAAGAAGGTTAGACAACATAGGGGACCACATCAAGTGCTATCCAATAGGAACAAGGCCAGACCAATATGTCGATCATACACACTAGGGGTGTGGGAAAGAAGGATAAGTCACACAAAACGTCCTCTTAATATACAATCACTAAGGATGATGCGAACTTTGTGGCTGAAAGAGTCCACGACCAAGCAGTTGAGGAAGTTGAAGACTCCCAACACCAAGGGCACTAGATCTAGGAAAAGATGGATGACATGAGGCAACTCCTAGATCATATTAGAGAAATCTAGAGGGCTTGTAGAGGAATATATTCAGTCCTCACAGCATTAGAATAAGGAGCCAAGGTTGTGCCCAACGAGTAGGATATGATCCAAACGATAGCATAGGCGATCTCAATTTTTCATGTTACACCCATCATGTTGTGTATGGATGAGATTATGGGCCATACACCCTTGAAATATCTAGCACAAATACAGTTGGTAATATGGGTGGATACCAACCAAGGAATTATATAAAATGCTAGTTAGTGTTGCACGAGAGGTACAATCGCGCGCATGCACAGACGCAACAGAGTTGCAGCACATGAAGGACAACAGGTAAGAGTTCGAGTTGGTGATCGAGTAGGTAAATATCGATACCAAAGATGAGAAATATCATGCATATAGGCTCGAGGAGGGATTGGTTTTAGCCTATGACAGAATTCCAAAGAGTGTGCAAATAGCAAAGCCCACGATGACACAAAAAATTGACTAGATTGTGCAAACAATTGATCAATACAGGTAGGGGATCAAGAACCTCTGGGAACAACTCATCCCTACCACTCCCCTGGAGGTCAAGGAACAAAGGAAGTAGGAAGCAATAAGGAAGTTGGAGGAAATGGAATGAAAAATCAGCGCATATGTCGACTTGTTTGATAGAGAAGCACAAATATGGACAAAGTTGGAGGAGGATCAACAGGTCCAACAGTGGGACCAAGAAGAGGGAAATATAAGCACATCTATCCAAGACTTCAAGCCGAGGCAGAAGATGATGAATATCAGTGAACGCCTCAAAGGAGTACAAGATATGAAGAAGTTGCAAGAAGATATCATAGCCGCACAGACACAGAAGAAGTATCGATAAGCTCAAATGGAACCTCTCCAAGAGGTAGCAACAGAGGACATTGCGTAGGAAGAAGAGGAAAAGAAGAACATGGCACAAACTCAGGTAGAGTGCATAGAGATGATCAACGAGGAAATTATAGTGCAAGTATTGGATGCACTAAAAGAAAATAGCACGCAGGATCAAACACAATCAAGGGAACTCATAGAGAAGTACCAGACTCTCGAAGGAGCTATTGAAGAAGTGCACAAAGTTTAGGTGGCTCGGGATGAGACACATGTCCGTGTTGGCAGCCTATTCGACATAGACCTAGTCAGGGGAAAAGTTTATTTTTGGGAAAATAAGCATGAAAGGAAGTAAGGACAATTGGAAGGAAAAGAAACACGTGTGATGGAAGCATGCAAGGAAGACCTATCGACACTAAGGTTATGGTTTTTTAAATGTATTGTAATGGTTGATAAGCCAAGAATATATATATGTAGTACTTATAAGAAGGGAGAGAGAAGATAGAGAGGACAAGATCAGAGAATGGATGGTAGAGAGTTGTAAGAATTGTATGAGTCAGTAAGTTGGTGAGCTAGGGAAGTAGCGAGTGACTCGATCTCGAGGGTTAGATCACAAGCTAAGGAGCCTGGTGTGATCTAGTCAGCCTCATAGGGATCTAGGAGCCTATTGAAGAGAGGAAGATGTAATATTTTAAACAGGCATGGAATGACATATTACTGAACCATAATAAAGAGATTGAGAGCCAGATCTTTGTGGACGTAGTCCATAAGGGGGTGAACCATGGTAACACCTATATTTTGTGAATGAATGTATGCATATTTATTGTTGTTAAGTGGTGAATGTTAGATGAATGAATTAACTATTTAGATCAGGTATTTCACATGCATGAATAGAATGATTGATATAATCATATATTAGACTGAATAAATAAAGATTACAAGATACAACCACAAATATCCACTCATTCATAGGTTGCAAACACGTGAGTATTGCAACCACCCAAAGAGATATCTTGGGTGAGACTACGCAGTGCACTCTGTGTGTTGTGTTTGTTGGCATGTTTTTTTAGACAAAGGTAGAGTATGCGTGTTTGTCATTGATGGCGAACATCAGCACGATCAGTAGCGTAGGTATGCGTGTTTGTCATTGATGGCGAACATCAGCACGATCAGTAGCGTAGTGATAATGGAAAGATCTACAGTGTAATCTCAGAAGGAGGAAAACAGTCAAATCACGACAAAGGTTTCGTTTAGGAGTTTTGTAGATCGGGAAATCCAAAGGAAAGAGGTTCTAACTCGCGATAACAATCCTGACCGTAGGAGTCATGGGACACGTGGAAAGCGATTGGAATTTCACTGACTTTCACATTGGAGGAGTCAACGAAGCATGGTGTGGGAACTTGTGATATGCGAGATCACAAAAAGATATGGACCGTCGAATCATCGAGATCGTGGATGGTTTATTAGGCTCGATGAAGTTAATAAGTTTGTGAAATACGAAGCACCTTTTGGCGCAACCTGTGGTCACCGTCGGTGGTCATGTGAGGGGAAGAAGCTAGTGGTGCTAAGCTCCATCTCAGAGTCTCGGCGATGGTGAGTTGGAGTATCGAGATCCTTCATCATAAGAATCGTGATGTGCAAGATCACGATGAGATCTGGACCATCAGATCATTGGAGATATTGATCGTTGATCAGTCTTGATGAAGTTCATAAGTTCGTGAAATACGAAACACCTTTTAGCATAGCCTGTGGTCACCGTCGGTGGTCATGTGAGGGGAAGAAACTAGCGGTGCTAAGCT
>CBVK0102382700.1:0-13220 GCA_900067695.1 Picea abies
TTAATGGTTCTCTTGCTTGTGCTAGAAATGCATATAATCCATCCAGAATTCGTCTACAATACCTATGTGCATAGTGTACTTGTAGGTATATGAATGTAAATATATGAACGAAGGTCATAATATGTAACGACTTGTGAGTGCATCCAATATGGAATACCTGGAATCAAGTGCCTTCTTCTCATAATTTAATTAACTTTAAATTGGAAAACCCGCCTGTCTCCCATAAACGTGGCCTCCCTTAGGTATATGAAGCACCTCTCTCCCATAAATTTAAATTGCAAAACGCCTGCCTCAAGTATGTGAAGCACCCTTCTCCTATAAATTTAAAACTGCAAATTGCAAAACGTGGCCTGCATCACGTATATCATACATTAAAATTGCAAAACGTGGCCTGCCTCAGGTATATGAAGTCTCTGTCTTCTATAAATTTAAATTGCAAATATGAGGCGCTTGTCTCCCATAAATTTAAACGTGGCGTGTGTAATCTGCATCGAGACGTGGGGCCTTTAATCTGCATCCAATGTAATCAACCTCCTATCTCATATAAATAAAATAAATAAATTTAAATTACAAAACGTGGTAATAGGTGCCAGATACGTGTAATCCCAAGTAATGGAGTTGAGCTAGTGTCCACTAATAATTCAAACGTGGCAATCCATGGTATTGAGATTGAGTTAGTGTTTGTTAAAATATTGTAAAAAGGTTAATCATCTAAACGTGACAATTAGATAGTGTTACAGTAATTTCTTAATATTATTAGGTAAATGTTAAAAAGTAAACAAGTTAATGGACGCATTCATAAATGCAAGGAAGTTATGAACAATGCATTCATAAATGCAAGGAAGTTATGAACACTAAATCTCATTCATTGATTTGAGAGGACGACCAAGAATATGCCAACATCTTCAATTGCCAACCCTAATATTGAAATTTATGATTAAAAGGTTGATTAATCCACCTATTCAACCCTAATATTGAAATTTATGATTAAAAGGTTGATTAATCCACCTATTTCAATAGGAAGACACCTATTGACTTAATTAAATGTATCAAGTAGTAAATCATACAACTTGACCTTCTTCACATGCACAAACACAAAAAAATAACCTATTCATGGAACACCTAAGTACAAAAATAAACATCAAATTGTAACAAAATGTAGACATAATTAAATAAACAATATGTTCTTGTAACACTAAAATGTTCTTGTAACACTAAAGAACCCAAAAACTACCAGACTGAATTATGTCACTCTGTTCTATAATTGATTCTAGATACTTAATTTTAAAAACACAAATAATGGTAATACATTTCACAAATAATGGTAATACATTTCTTAAATTAAAACTTTTTTCTACTCCAATAAAATAAAATAAAATGAACGCGATTCTCCCCATAAAAAATTATTTTCCACAGGCATATAAGATTCCATGATTTCTCCGCAAGGAATGAAAACCTCCTGTAGACATCTATAATCGGTGGATCATGCAAGCCCTCCAACGAAGCATTCAATCATCAAACCAAAGTGAACCAGGTACAGATCTCTTCGATACACGTAGTTGACACATAATGTTGATCGAATTCTCCATCCATTGAGTGACTGAGGCAAAGAAAACACCAAAATTTTTTTAAGATATTTCAAGCGGGCAGGTCCTTTCATGTGACCTCGTTGACCATATCGCATGGAATTGCTCCCACAACTGGGAACGACAACGTTGACAAAACATTCTGCAATAATGAAGGTGGATTATCAAATCACCTTCAAATTCATAATATTTTCCCAGAGAAGTAAATATAAGAGAGAGACCAGTTGTGGCAAGGGCACCCATTGCAACAACAACACAAACCCAATGTCGAATTTATTAAATGTAAGTATTTTTTATTAATTACAATTTCATGTAATTATAACCATCATTAAAGAGGATGACAAGAATATTCTCCAAAATATTTTTAGTTTCTTAAATTCTGGTCACTTATTAAAATCTTATACTCGAGCACTCCATTATTTCCAATAAGAGTAAAAGTCTATTAACATAATAAACAATAAAATTGTTTTATTCCATCATCACAATAAATTAAAAAATATGAATTACATAAGCATGACTATATGAAAATATGAATGATATGAAAGCATACACACAACCATGGCATAAAGCAGTATCAAAATAAAAATTAAGACTAAAAACTCAAGATAAAGTAGTTTATCAAAATAAAAATTAATATTAAAAAAGAGATTACAAAGCAAAGAAATATAATTAATATTAAAAACTTTAAAATATTACAGAGCAAAGAAGTTATTTCTTTGAATAAAATGCTTATCAACCTCAAATACTCTATATTATATATAGAGTAACATAAACCTTAAAACATCTTATGATTAAATGCACTATTCAAAACATTATAAGATCATATAACATAAATCTTAAAATCACTTTTTGTTAAATACATTATTATTCAAAATATTATAAGATTACATAAATACATTTTCTCAATTAATATTCCCTCCCCTCCACATAGTGTTGAATATGGAGTTACAAGGAGTCTTTTGTTGTAATTATGGAGTTTTATTAAGATCACCTATCTGATTCCACTCTATGTATACACATTATTTATCTACCAGCTAAGGTAGAAGTAAGACCATTACTATATGTGTAATCTAAGCAGCACAGTGATTCTGTATTAGTGAGAGAGCTTATGATAGAATAGGTCTCACACAGAATCTCCAGGGCCGACTGCCTTTTGTCCATTGAAGACGTCCGGATGGGATCTGAGAGATATTCCCTTACGGATCCCGTTCGAGGAGTTCGGTATCTTCAAGTCCCGCCCCGACATTTCAGGGTGATCTACAGGAACAGATAGGACAAAGTCTCATTGTCTCTGACCCTTTGAACTCCCTCTCTATAGCAACGGAGGGAAATGTTAGCCTTAGCCCAACCGTATGATTGGAAACATCCACGTTCAGTCCAGAGAGCACAAGGTTCGATTATTACACATTTTCGTATAGAATAACATAAACCCTAAAATGTCTTATAGTTAAATGTCTTATTCAAAACATTATAAAATCACATAACATAAACCCTAAAAAATTCTTTTGGTTAAATCATTATTATTCAAAAGATTATAAGATCACATAACCCTCATGGCTAGATGCCATTAAACTGAGATTTCTTGATTTCGTGGAAGGCTTCCATGAAACACTTGACAAGAATATCCATGTCAACATAATCCTTGTGAGCATGAACTTCCACCAGAACAACGTCGATATAGCTCATAATAAACACTCCCAGGCCCGCAAGGGTGCGGTCTAGTTGCCAACAGACGTATTGTTAAGGCGTTTGTGCTGCTAAGTAGGTCACGAGTTCAAACCTCGTCTTATCTGGAAGGCAGGCTTGTGAGCAGTGTGGTTCTCCCTAGCGGTTACAAGGCAGCCGGTGGTATTCGACCTCGTGTCATGTGAGCCAGATACCGTCGCCGTTATCGATTCCCCTAGATACAAAAAAAAAAAAAAGATGAAACTTCAAATGTATTTAATGATTAGAAAACACAGAGGCAATATCTCTTTCAATATCTCGTTCTTTGAGTCTTTTATAAATATTAAGTATATGAAAAGTAGAATTCATTCACAAAAGCTATCAAAATAAAGTAAGGTATCCAATATTGATAAATATTAACTTATCCATAGTAGAAGAATTATGAAGGATGGGTCTTTAAAAGATGAATTGAAATGAGGAGATTCACATAGATACAGGTCTTGTTTTACTCATAGTAATAATAGAGGAAAAGTTATGGCTGAACAAACTTCCAATTATATGGACCATAGTAGATGTGTTACTAAATTGTAGTCTATCAATCTTTAAGTGCCATAGAGTGAAGAAAACAAGATTATGAAATGGCAATACACAGAAATCACATAACTCAAGGAAATTAAATGTAGAATCTTTGTCTTCTCTTTCAAATTGGTATTAAGAAGGTTCTCTTTTACATTCATCCAGAAGAAGCCTTGAATACATCTTTAATCTGTTTATTTGTACAAAAATCATCTTAACCAAAAGTGGTTAGACATTCCACCTTCTTAGCTTACAAAAATCATCTTAACCAAAAGTGGTTAGACATTCCACCTTCTTAGCTCTCAAAATAGAATACAATCTAAACTAAAAAGATATAACAAATATATTGACAATTTGCTGAGATTTATTTTTTCTTGCTAGTGATTCATTCATCCTCTATTTGCTCGTGGATGAACTTAGTTTTTTATGATCCTTGAATTTTGCACGTAGATCCAATAATGCAATACCAAACTTGGAGGGTTCGATATTTCATTTAATTCAAATGAAAAATCCTTTTTATGCACCAATGGTAGATTTCCTTGGATTTTAACAACTACCTATTGTGTGATTTGATGTTGTAAACTGGGTTTCACTAGAAGACCATTTATCATTTGTAAATCAACATGATTTACCTGTAGTATAACATTTTGTACACTCTCTTTGTTTTTCTCTAGATCTTCTTTTCTCTTTTCAATCTCAACTTGTCCAAGCGTATCGTGAATACTACTAACATCAATTTATGTCATTTCCAGATCTACAACTGAAAGAGCATCAAGACAAGACTCTTTTGTCTCTCTAGCTAACCTTTTACTTTCTTCAAGATTTTTCTCCCATACCTTTAAATCTATTTCTCCTTTTATCTACTCAAATTGTGAAAAGGGGGCAATTCCAGGTACATTGTTCTTTTTCCTCCACACTATAATTCTTAGAATTTGGATATGGACATAAAAGATTAATCCCTCTCTTTTTCATAAATATTCTTCAACGAATTATTAATTACCTGATAATTTCTATGAATGGCATCCAAACTTTCATACATATCCTACTGGACAATATGTAGCTTCTCAATCAACTCTAATGCTTGCTTCTTGAAGGGAAAAATATAAATTATTGTTCTCTCGATTGAGGTTATCCGAGATTTTAATTGATCTATTAATGTATCTCACTGGGAGAGCATGTTGTTACTCAAGTGCTGATTTTGAACACTTAATTTCAATTTGTCCTCTATTTTCTTAATCTGTTGTTCAAAACCCTGTCTGACTTGGCTCATATCAAAATTGATTCTTTCTCTGGCAGTAACTTCCATCTGTTACATATAATTATGAAATTGTTCAATCAAAATATTCTTTTGATCAAGTTGTTTTCTCAAATTATCAACTGACCACAAGTTAGCAGTTGCAAAGGCTCCCAATGAATCTGCTACTTCTTTTGAGAATTCAGGGTCACTCTATCCCTGTCCATCATATATCACTCTTTGTTTTTTACAATTCCTCTTGATTTCTGTCGAGATTCTCTTTGTATGATAGCCTTTCTTTTATTGTTGAAAAAGAAATATGATGAAGGCATATCTTCAAGTTCAATAGGTGACAGGTCATCTATATTGATAACCTCTGAACAAGTTAAATCCAAACTTGTTGTTAGGGGATTCAAAGATGGTATGGGAGAAATAAGTGCATTAGATTCTCCTTGATTTGTGACATCTTTCATAGGAGTTTCAGTGTTTGACAATGACAGAGGAAATTTTTTCACATGCTTCATAAAATCTTCAAATAATGCTAACAATTCTTGATCACTTTTACCTTGTATGGATATTCCTGTAATTATTGCATTCTTGGAAAATGTTTCTGGTGTCTTTTTCAGTTATTTAGTTTTGTCTTCAGGAAATTCATGTTGCTTGAGCTCTGCTGATTTTTCCACCTGTGAAGTTGGATTAAGCCTTTGTTCTTCCTACAAGATTTTATGTAAATTGATCGTTCTGTTTTTTTGAAATCTGAGAAAAACCGACTATTGTTCTTGAGGAAGACTTTGAAATATGGAAATAACCTCATCATATGATCTAACTCCTCTGAAAACTTTGTCGCATGGTGAATCTTCATGGATGTATCTCTTCATGTTGAATTGAGCTAAATGATTTTCTACCACCCTATGTGGATCATGCCTTTTGAATTCAATGTCAACCAATCTAATATCTTCTAAAGCCGAAGCCTCCACCTTAGCATGTCCAAAGTCATATAATGAAAATATGCCAACCTGTATGGGAAAGGTTGTCCAAACTCTTTTTTGTGCGGCCTTCAGCTCTTTGGTAATTCCTGCTGAAACTGTCTAATATGCTACTTCTCTACAAACAAGTTTGTCTGGTAATAATTTGGGAAGAGAATGTGGAGATGCAAAGAAATCAAAAACTCTGATGTAAGAGAAGCTTTCCTCAATGTACCAATATGTAATGGCACCTAAATTCCCAATAATTTTCTCTAAAATTCTAGGGGGAGGTTGACCATAGATAATTTCATGAATCAGAATGGCCACAATGTGACAAATCTCATAAAAGGAATCCTTTGAATTTTCCTCCCATAATTTAGAGTGATAGAAATGTATGGGCCCAGTGACGGTTGGAGTCCAGCTCCAATTCATAAGAGGAAATGGGGTTTTGAAACAAATTGCATCCATAATATATGCAGACATATAGAAAGGAACATGTTCTCCTTCATACTTCTGAGTTTTGTAATCCCTGATTTGTTTAGCTAGGTTATCCGACAACATTTTCCCCCAATCAAACGTATAACCCTAAACAAGTTCATGAATTATAGCAACCCACTCTATAGTAAAATGTGTAGGATTTTTCTTTCCAAACATTCTATAAAGCATCATGGAAATATACAAAATATGGGCATCACAAGAAGTTGTAGAATATATAGCTTGGCTATCAGTTTTGAATTTATTTTGATTTCCCTACCAGGATTTTACTATATCATGAACAGTTATGCCATATTTTGTGCATTCATGATCCTCAAACTTCATTATAAATGATGCATTGTAAGTATATTTGGGGTTGGGGGATAATTTTTAAATTACTTGAATGTCCTCAGGTCGAAAAGAGTTGACAATGATCTTCTGATGATTGTAGATGGTTCTTGTTGGGATATCCACATGCTCTAAGGCCCAACTTATCTATCAATATATCGCATTAACTTCGACCAAGTTGCAACTTTGTGAAGTTATAACTTAGCCACCTGACTTAGCTTGGCTGCAAATGATTCATCATCTTCTCCAGCTGAATCGTCAAAACAAAGAGAAATTTCATGCTCTAAAATTTCATATACCTCCTTCCATGATTTAATGGAATCCATCAATCAAGCGGTAGTATCTAAAAGAATGTATGCATTTGGGTTTGACTCCTCAGTAAATGAATATTGCTTCTTTTCTTGTTTTACGTGGTGCCATGATTTCCAAATGTCGATGCTAACCCTCCTGTGAGAAGTAAAAAAATTGTGAGTCCAAATCACTGAATGTGAAAGTTCTATATGTTAATGGAAAAATGCTATGAAGTTCAAAATACCTTTATTTAAAGAAATTTTAATCACTAATTATCCTAACATTTAATCCATTGATAGGGTGATCATGCCAAATTTGTCAATTTATTTACTTGATGGTCGCTAGATTTTCCCAATCTTTTACCCTAACCACGTTAAATACACTTTTAATAATCACAATTAAGATAAGGTATTTCGATGGTTCGACATTCAGGAGTTTTGAATGAGGAATAATAGATATCTCTCGAAGGTCGAATTCATGAAGAAATTAGTCAACCTTTAATTATTGTTTCATTTTAATTGGTCATGGTTTAAGGTCATTTGATCTCTAAGTGCTTCAAAGCTCCAGGACTCCAGAGCTTCAGGGCTTTGTGAGTTTTTATTAATAGTGAATAGAGTTTCCCCAAAGTCCGAACTCACGTAGTGACTACTTATTGTAAATCAAACCTACCTAAACATGCTTAGCCCATTAATCTTAGTGATTTATCATTACGATCATTCGGGCACTTCGAAACTTCGACACTCCGGTGCTCTGACACTTGTTTGAATTTGTTCTTGATTGATCTTCTAGAGGACAATCTCCCGGAGTGATGTGATAGTAATGACGTCACTATTGATAATGTGTCATAAAAAGTGAGTGACACGTATCATCTCAAATTGTGTGAATGATGTGACTAAGGTGCCAAAAAATGAGTGCCATGTGTCAACACAAGTAAAGATTGACAAGTGGCATATGACACATCAGTTGATTAATTTTAAAATAATTTTGTGGGAATTCATGTCTCTAGGACTCCGGAGCTTCACGACTTCGGGATTTTTTAGGGATTTAAACACTTTGAGCTTGAACACTCGAATCGTGAAGTCTCGAAGTGAACTTCGTACTTCTCTTTTATTTAAACATTTTTCAATTCTAGAACTTTGAAGTCACGAGAGTTGTCGATCCAGATGAATGCTAATTTTTTAATGGTTGGTATTCGATGCGCCATGTCAAGGTGTAACCGAAACATATTTTATTCTTAGATACAATATTCCTAAGTTTTCAAAATTTATTTTGAAAATACCAAAACAAAAAAGGACTTCAAGATTTTATTTTTATTTGAAAATTTCTATAGTGTTCTAACATAGGCTCCATCTGGGGATTGTGGCTCTCTGTGAGGCACAAAATAATAGTAGACCAGGTTCCTTTATTGGGTAAATGGAGTCATTATTGCTTTCATTTATTGATTTGAAATGTTTTCTTTCTTTATTTGAAATTTACTCGTGTATAGAAAAGATGAACATAACCATATCTAAAAATATTAAAGCACACTTGGTGATTGATTTCAAGCCAGGCTAATAAGTGCTTTCTTTTCTTAAAATTGATTCCATAATTGTTTAGGATAATCAAAGTAATTTTAACGAAAATATCAGATTTTAACTGACTATGTTCTCTCTTCAAGGTTATAAATATGTAAAGTATGTTTATTTAAGGAATCCCAGTTGGTTCAGGATATAAATATTATTGAAAAATCACTAGATAACAGAGTATATTATATAGATGTGTAAGACATCCTTACATGCATAATAGATATTGCTTCACTACCAGAAGGCATGTTCAATACCTCGATGAAGTTATCTATATTTCTCTTAATTTAATTTTCTTTCACCACTTCAAAAACAACCTTTCATTTAACCGAGATGAGGGCAATCAATATATGAATTTCCTTTCATCATCTCTATTGGAACAAGATGGGGGCAATCAATTTGTGAATTTCCTTTCACCATCTTCCTTTGATTTTATTACTTTGAAGTGGGGGCAATCAATTTGTATCTAATATACAAGGGATGACATTTGTTTATGATCTGATGAAAAACAAGGTCTGTTTACAGTTTTAAGAATACTTTGAGATTAGTTTTCTTTCAATTTCTAAGTATACCTTCACCTATAGGTAAATTTTGGGAAAAATTATTTATTTCGGGGATAAACCTTGAGCAAAGTCATCAATTGAAATCTGATATTAGGGATAAATTTACTAGGATTAGCCTAGACATACTTTTTCAATTAAACTAAAGAAACATAAAAAAATATTCGCCCGACTTGTTTTGAAAACATGCTTCTAATTTTTTATTGTCAGGCTAAGTTTTGTCATTTATACAAGGACTAATATGATTGAGAATGAAGAAGAATATTATTCTGAGAGAGAGAGAGAGAGAGAGAGAGAGAGAGAGTATATCAAAAGTTCAAAATATCTCAATCTGAACAAAAAATCATTCACACGAGTTTCTGTGTCCAGACAAGGCTCATGATTTCTCTGTTTCACAGTCACATTCTAGCTATGTTGATTTTCTTGTAATTATTGATTTATTTTCGTGCCAAAGATGATATTGTATCCAATCAGATTGATGTAACATACCGTCTTTTCCTCGCTTCTCCAATCTTTTCAACAGATGATGAAGCCATTTTTAATTCATGGGAAATATCCCTCATCTATGTTATAATCAGGCTTTTCATTTTTACTAAACAATAAGAAACAACATGAATTGTTACCTGATTTCCTTTGAAGTTTTGAAAAATGAATTGTATTTATTCATCACCTAATTCTAGAGAGTCCGAAAAAGGGAAGAGATGAGTGGTGAACGTGATGACTGTGAATGTGTTGATTGCACAATCTTTACTCCTCAGGATAAAGTTCAGGAGCAGTCAGAAAAGATTTGAGAGCTCTAAAATTTGAATTTTCAACTTCATCAACAGATTCAATCTCAGAAACTGTGATATCGAGAGGAAATAGTGACTGTAACAAGAGTTGTGAATCAAAATGTAGTTTGTTTAAGTTCTCATCGCCAACAGTTGAGAATTTTGCGTAGACGAAAATCACCAATGAACATTCTTGTGGAATCAAATGGGTCTCGATTTTCTTCAGCATTGTTGATGATTAAAATTGCAACAAGGAATTTCGCCTACAAAGTATTGCTAAAGCCCAATTATTTAAACTATGCTAATAATATAATACTAGTAGGTGGGACCCCCCTGTAGACTGGAGGCTCAGATATAGTCATATCACACATTTTGTTGTTGTTGTTTTGATGTTGCTTATAGGGTCCTATATGGTTGACAATGCAGTCATGGTTTCATTTTGGATTTAGTAACAGGTGGATGATGCATTTTATGGGATGTTCTGCAATTCAAAGCATTATTTCTATGTTATGATTGGCATATATTTACAATTGTTATGTTTAATCATGTCACAAATCACCATGATTTATTACCTAGCCACACATATACACAAGAAATATGTTAGTAATGACATAACCAAAACAAAGAAAAGAAACTTATGGAAAAAAATCCTAAAAGGAAAGGACATGTGTTAAGGATTATATGCATATGAAAAGGTAAAAGAGGTTAGTGTTAGTCCTAAAACTATTTTATGTTGGTTAGTGGCTATGTGATTTTCATGTGAACTTTTTTGGGTGCATATGATATGGAAATGCATATGGTATAGCATGAAAACTTGGCAAGGGTTACGTGAATGCTTTGGGTGGCGCATTGGGTAAGGAATATTGTCGAAAATTTCAATGGTTTGGAAATTGATTACATGGTTTAAATGATATGGTGAGTGTTGGTTGTCTTGTACTTTGGAATTGAATATGATAGGAGATGGAAGCGGCGTGCAATAAATGCACGTCACTCCATACTCCCCCCATCAGGTCGTCACCCTAGTATGGTTCTTTGTTTCATTTTGGTCTGTTGGTGGTTAAGCTTCGCATTCCAGGCTTGGGAAGAAAATGCTCGGCCAGCTCGCCCTTTTAAGCTCTTCGATTACAGGTATGGTTCTTTTTCACCCCATCCATGAATTATGCTTTGTGTATGATCAAAAAATTGTTCATTAATGCTTGGGTTTGTGTTTTCCTGAGAATGGAAACTATGTAAATGCGTGATTATTCTCTCTGGAATGACTATGTAATTGTTCGGATTGCAAGCAAAAGAATCGGTTTTGGTTGAGTTGTGCATTCGTTGGTTGCTCTGTTGGTTAGAATCGTGGTGGGTCTATGTGTATTTCTAAATGAATATGGGTATTATCGCTCTATGTTTAATGGTGGAGGGTTTCGCTCTGTGTATTATTGCATGTTGCTTCCCCACAGTCATGAATGTAGCCCTATCTAGTTGTGTTCAGACTGCCATTTGGTTGCTATGTATTTCTCATAGTCATGGTCGTGGGATCAGTGTCTTGGCACCAAAATATTTCAAGAATCAGTCTAGGGGTGGCCATAACGTTGGTATATATGTTGTATGGTTTTGGGGTGATATAAATTATGCCTCGGGTTATGCATCCTCACCGATGTTTTTGTCAAATGGTTCGGATCTTAATAAAATAGACAGAGGTTATACCTATGTGTGTTTTGGGTAACTGTCACTATTCAATGGAAATTCATGTCTCCTCTGCAAATGCAAAATGCACTATGTGCATTGGTTTTTCTACCCTACCCTTCATTGTTTCCTCTGTGGCTAACTGTTGTTCTATTTTCCCAGACCGGGAGTTATAAGGAAACCCTGTGGCTTCTGTTGTTCTATTTTCCCAGACCGGGAGTTATAAGGAAACCCTGTGGCTTTCTATTGTGCTTGTATCGAAAGGGTCTTTGCTTGTGGTTGATATGCCTCTAAGGACCTATAGTTCTCTGTGCTATTGATGACCGAGCGCATTCTTGATTGTTTCCTTGTATTTGTTTTGACAGAGCCCGATTTTAAAGCCCCAAATGTTTTGCTCCTTTCAGGCATCTTCTGGGTTGTTGAAGATTGGTTTATCAAGTGGAGTGGCCATGAAAGTTTCATCGAGTCCCTATATTGTCCTTCTATTATTAAATTAGTTGAAAGGTTGTGATTGGCTATATTGTCCTTCTATTATTAAATTAGTTGAAAGGTTGTGATTGGGAATGAGTAATATTATGCAGTCGAGGGTTGTTGTCCTCTCGTTATGTTTCCACTCACTGTGTTTTTACAACGTTGTCTTAATTGTAAAATGTAAACACCTATGTGTTTCACTAGGCCCGATCGGGGTTATAGCAAATTACAAAATTGGTAATTATGTGTATTTGGTTATGATCACTGTGCATACATTATTGAATCATCGTGCATATTGGAAATGGTTACATCAACAGTGATAAAGTTCGAGTTGTATGTTGACTATGGTTTCATTGCAAAACCTTATTGGTTGATTTCGAGTTGTATGTTGACTATGGTTTCATTGCAAAACCTTATTGGTTGATATGATGAAGAATGTATGTAATTGGGCATGTTTTGGAAGTCTGTTCAATTTGGAAAGAGACTTGTGCATATGTTTTAATTAGTCGATCATGAATTGACAGACAGTGTATGATATTTTTATAGTGATGTATTATGGATAGAGCTGGAGCAATGTTGTTGTGTGTTTTCTTTAAATTCTTAAAAGGAAAGGAAGGAAATTAAAAGACCAAGCATTTTCTTAACGGGTCTGTTGAATGGAAAGTTGTTTCAATTATGAGTTTGATTGTGCAGACTGTTCTAATTGAGAAGTTTTGAGAAAATTAAATGTTGTGACAACAAACAGTTTGATACACGATGATAGTTGATATGGTGTTGGTATTTTTTGTATTGAGTTTAGTAAAGAGTTATGTTACTTGATTTGTTTTATGAACAATATTCGTTATTTCCCTGCCATCATCTCACTTTTCCATACATTACAGGTCCTCTCACCTTCCCAAATTCACTATTCACTCCCTATTCTTAAAATCAAATTATAGTTAAATGAAAACTATGTATTATAGCAGTTGAAGAATGGCACATGGATGAGTTATAGTTGATATGTTTTGTTATTACAATACAGTTGATTGTTTGATGATTTGTTGAGCA
>CBVK0102382706.1:0-12580 GCA_900067695.1 Picea abies
TAAATAGGGAGATGTTGGGTTAATCTTGACTTAGTCACATAGTAGATAAGATAACCTTGATATGGTCAATGATGGGTTTACCATTGGTGGTTTACATGCCCATGGTATTGGGTAACCCATAGTATTTTCCCATAGGATTATATATGATGAACTATATTTAAAGGCTTGAATAACTCCATTGTAAAATGCCTCAAGTGGCCCGGTGTTTGGTCAGATTGGATAAAGTCAATAAAGATATATGTCTTGAATGTTGGTTTTCTTGGTTAAGGGTTTCTAGGGTAAACATTGTCTTTATGTGCTTGTTGGTATTTCTATAAGTGTGGATTTTGTGTTGTATTTAATATTTATCTCTAAATTTTTTAGCATTTGTACACCCAACTATCAAAAGACACATGATCTAGTTGTTGTACATCCACCACCCGATTATGGGATCTTCCTTCCTTAGCCACATGTATAAGATATCTTCAACAAGATATGGATCTTTTCCTTACACCTTGAGAGGTGGAACACTATAGATCCACAAAACACCCTCAAGACAAGGTTACTACTAAAGAGTGAAGTAAACACTCTTCATATGAAAAGATCACATGAGCCGAAGCTAGATCAATGAGAACCTAGCCCAATTCTACCAGCATAAGGATGTTATCTCATCAACTCTCTCTCTCTCTCTCTCAACCTCACCATGAACCTGTCCTTTATAGTATGGAAGGAAGCTCACATTAGTTTTCAAGAGAGATTATGGCTCTACAAGTGTTTGATTCAAGGTTTAGCTTGGGAATTGCAATTGCAAAGTTTTTAGAGCCACTTTTAGGATTTTTTTTGTAAATAAAGTTATTTTAAAAGGAAAATTAGGCTAGAAATGTGCTTTTTAATGGAATAAATAGTGATAATGGATCAATTCCACTCAAATAATTAGGAATACCAATTTTGAGTGTAACAAGATGCCCCTGAATGTGTGAGGGCCAACGAAAATTTGAGGGATGAAATACATTCTACAAACCATAATAGTAAAAAGGTAGACTATGGAGAAATCCCACAAACTAGAGGATCAAGAGAGTACCTGCAAACACAGACCAAAGTATCAAATATATATCTTCCCTAAGGTGGGTATATTCATTCTCAAGTGAAAAATAAACATGGCCATCAACCGAGTATAATGTGAACCCATGAAGTATATATAATGAAAATTCATGGCCACAAAAGAATACACTTTGGATACATGTCAGGAAAACATCATAGCCATGAGAAAATACATAGTGAATCTATGTTCCACGACACATAAAGAGAGAAACTAGATCACAATGACGATCAATCATAGTCCCTCATAACCAATACATAAGATGGGACTAGTATTGTAGAATAAACCTAGACGAGGGAAACATAGATAGATGCAAACACAACTCGAGGTCTTCAACCAAGCCACCATATGCATGATTATACACCATGGGAATAAATGTACTGAAGTCAAGCATGGGAGAAACCATCTAGTCATCGATAATTGAGGCATATCATTTCCAGAAGCGAGGTGGCCCATCAATAATTATAATGGGTACCAAGGTACAAAAGTACATTCTAGCCAATGCAAATAGATGTGTTGAATTCAAACATTTGTAGAATTAATTGATTAGGATTCATTGATGTATACCCATTGTTGACTGCAAGGGAACTTTCCATTGATGAATGCAAACCCCAAGGTACTATAAAATTCTCTAAGTCTACATCCTAGATAATGAATTGACGTTGATAGGAGAAGACTCACCAATGAGAAGGAAATAAGGAATCCTTCCATGCTTGAACAAGGAAGAAAAAACACTTAAAATGATGATGAACTGAGTATAACTTGAACCAGGGAATGGACAACATAAAAAGTAAAGACATTGGAGGAATGACCAACTCAGGTAAAACATCCCTTGAAAATTGGAATGACACTAGAATGACCTGGGCAACAATGGATACCAAAATAAACCAATGATATAAACCATCAATGCAAGAGACAATGAAGGTTCTCCAAAATGATTGGAAGAATAACCAATCAGATGAATAAAACTCAACATCATGGTACAAATCCTAAGGATATACTACGACCCAACTATAAAGAAAAAGACACAAATAGGTGCTTTCTTAAGGGCAACATAGATTGAATATTTCCACAAAAATAAATGATACAAATCTCGACTCCTCCCCACCTCCCCCCTCTTTTTTTGTCTTTTTCATATTATAAATTTTGAAAAATAATAAAAGTGTGCTATAATAGAGTGTAAGAGATGAGTGACACGATACAATAAATACATTCCAAGTGTGTGGAACATATATATGAAAAGAAAAAAAAGACAAAATGCAAGATATGGACACTCATAAACATGTCTCTGCCAAAGACAATATGACTTGGCATGCCCAAGCTTCAAGAAATGGCAAGCGTCGAAAATAATCAAAGTGTAGACTAACAAGAAACAACAAGTGGCAAAATGTGGCAAACAACAATTGTAAGCAAGTAACATAAATCAATGTGAAAAAACAAACATCCAAATATAAAGGTGGAAGCCCTCATAGGAATGGTTATAAATAGATGAGAAAGATGAATGAGGTTCATAATGCAATCTCAAACGACAAAGGCTCCCAGTCCTATCAGTAAAGAGAAGAATGGACACCATAAGGAAAAAGGGTGCTACACTAGGGAAACACATTATAGGAAATCCCTTCCATCGGACATGTGAAAAATGCAAACAATAAATGTCAGCACACCAACATCCAATGGGGTTGACCCTATGGAAAATTCAAGTGGAAAAAGTTTTAAATGCATCATAACAAAGTGGAAACTTCTATGAAAGTTCAAGAATATGCCTAACTAGTCTGAAAAATGTATAAAGAATCATCCCGAACTAGCCATGAATCCAACTCAACATCCTACACCCAAAGAGTAATAATAACAAAGATCATATCCCAAAAATCCAAAAAGAGAGATCTACTGAAAGCTACCAAGACAAGAATATTTTCAACCTTGATATCTTCTACAATATCGATCTATGGAAGAATTTGTCTACAAAGAGTTAACAATGCCATAGTATGAGGGTCTACAAAGAGATAAATTCGACTCAGAAAACAAATTGATTTGTAGCTCATTGATAGAGTCAAAGGAATCTATTGTATCAAAGTATGAGAATCTAGTATCAGAGATAGCAAGCTCAAAATTTAAATGAGAGCTAGATTTGATTGCAAATGAGTCCAATCCAAAGAGGTCATCTTCGAAAAGGATTGAAGCAAGGTCATTTAATGGACTATCAAAATTGATCATAGCATCTAAGAGAGTTTTATCTGAAAGAAGAACATCTTGGAGAGAAATCATGTCTAATCATTCCCTCAAGACAATAGGGAAAAGGTAGGGATCCAATGCCCCCATTGGATAAATCACTTGGTCAATTGTTGGGACCATGTCCCAAGAAGGCGTACATGATTGCAAATGCTCATTCTTAGTATAAATTGAAAACATGGGATATAATGCCACATATTTCACCTATGACATGGTACATTCCAACAAAATACTAGGAACATATAAATGGGTAGCATGATCTAAAGTCGAATGAGGATGATGATTATTATATGAAAGTTGATCAACAGTGACAATGTTTCTGTTGCGAGGAAAATGCATCACACAAAAGAGTGTAGAAACCATATCAATCATTTCATATACATAATCATGCCCAAGGATAACATTGAAGTCCAATGGGCCTTCCATAAATATCATATCAATTAATACAATATCCCCCCCTACCATGGTAGGAAATTGAGGAAGAATCCCTAGAGGTTCACTAGGTCTTTTATCAAAATCTAGTAGCGAATTGGTAGCTGACACAAGGTTGGGAGAACCCATTGCTTTCCAAGAAGAAGCGGATATAATGCTAGCAAAGGCTCCTTCATCTACTATAAATTTGTAAATATTAAATGAATAATATTTAACCCTTATTTGGAAGGGTGCAGGAGAAGGAAGATGAGGCTCAACTAAACTATTCCAATCAAAGGAAATAATCCTAGGGATTGGAGGGAGCACACATGAAGTGGACATACTGCCCCATTGATCAAAAGGTTCTGAATTAGTAGTGAATAAAACTTGGATATTAGCCACAACACTCTCCAAATAAAGAGTGGGATCAATTGAATATTGCATCGACTCGACCACTTCAACAACCCATGCATGAACATGTTGTTGGGGAACCCCAATTTAGTCAAGATAAGAAGATCCTTGAGGTGAGGACCATACTCTTTGTATCTCTAGAATTTGGGGACACAGATGAGTAAGATGATATTCCACACAAATATTACAAGGAAACTTATGTTTATGTCCCATTTTTATAGGTTTCTCAATAGTAACACCACCCCCAACATGCTTGAAATGACTAGTTGTTTTCCCTTAGCATGACTTGCATTGGTTGGCAGCTTGCCGCCTTGTCTTTGATTCTTTCCCTTGTACCTCCTTTTCTTATTCCTATTAGACTCATGGCTACTAGTTTAATGTTCACCAAATGAATAAAGAGAACAAGGAACCGAGTTCACTTGTGACGAAAACAATCAATTCGTATGTGTTTGATTCTCTTCACATAAAGTGCTTTCTTGCAAAGCATCATGACATTTGTCATAGTCAAAGTTGACAACAACCAAACCGACAATCCCATAGTGAATCCAAGAATATTCAAGGTAGCCATCATAGGGACACCAAAATTTCCAAAAAAATTAAAAATCTAAGGGATTCCCTTGTACTAGGGTCCCTTGGTTGTCATCCCTAGAATCATTAGCCATAACTTTTGATTCAAAAAATAAAAAATCTTTAAGGCCCTTTATGGGGTTGAAAAATTACAATCAACACACTCCTATAAAAGACTCTATAAGTTCCAACTAAGGAAACACACTCTTCTAAAGAATAAAAAATAAAGGTGATGAGATCTATGAGACTCTAATCAATGAAGAGTCGAAAAGAGCCTTTTAGAAATCAACCTTGGGGTAGTGAAACCCAAGACCAACAAGCGAAGGAAGAAGATATAGTTACAATAACTCTCACACAACAATCACCCATGGTGCAAGTACCCTTGTGAAGATGGATACCTTCCAATGGGGATAAGGTGGATGTTATGCATCCATCCCATGTACCACAAGCATTTCCCACTTGTAGTCACCTGTGAGAAACTTGAGAAAAGCCACCAAGGATGAAAATTCATAATTGGTAGTTGGGCATAACAATTATGGGTCAAGATTTTGAGTTGGGTAGGAGATATAAGATTTTGTCTCACAACCAAAACCAAAGAGAAGAGGCATCCCCCAAGGATATACCAATTCTACCAAAGTTCCCTATCACACATTTCCCACTAAAATGGGATAATTTCTATGCTTCTCCACCTTGATCTTATGCTTGAAACATGTTCGAGAGGTGCTTTCCCAACAAATACCTATTGCTACCAGTGGAATTACCATTATTTTTCAACTCCTAGTTTTATTTTAGTGGGTATTGGAGAATTTACTCTCCAAACCTACAACCAAGGCCCTATCATCTAGACTATTGTTAGTTTTCTATTAACAAAAAACAAGTCTAGTTGATTTTAAATTTTAAAAGACAAATTAATGTAAAAAATATGTTTTAATGGCATAAGTAATGATAATGGCTCAATTCCACCCAAATAACTAGGAAGACCAATTTTGAGTGTAACACTAGGAAATAATTATATTTACTCAATATTTATTTCACAATTTTAAGTTTGTTTGAAATATTCATTAACATTTTAAATATGTTAAATGATTTTCAGTTGTCCATTGGATGTAGTTTGGGTGGTTGGGAGGAATGGTTGTTACCCTCCCCAACCATGTTCAATTCCTTGTAAGTGACATGTGATTCCGTTAGATGGGTCTATATGATGCTCTTGTTTTTGAGCCGCCAATATTTCGAAAATGCTCGGCCTCCCCATGTTCTCTCATGGATTTCGGGGGGGTTCTGTGGATGTAGCGAGTACCGATCTTCGGTGCCATGAACCACATGTAAAAAAATGTTAAATGCTTTTCAGTTGCATGCTAATAATGTTTTTCAATTGTAATTTTATTTGAGTATTAGTTGTAATGCCCAAAGATTATATTGAATATTAATTGTAATGCTAATCATTTAAACTAGTGGTAGAGAATCCGTTTTAGAATTATGAATGTAGTATCTTTGAGTTGATCATTCTTAATGGTGGCCTTTTGAAATTCATAAGACCGGCCTCGTGCAATGTTGAAGCCTTTTTGAAAGAGACCATCCACAATGGTAAGGTTCTTGTTGAATGGTTGCAACTTACCATACAAAATCAATTTTTAAGTCAACTTTACCAAGTTAAAGATTCAACCAATTCATATCAATAAGGCACACCATAAACAATTTACCCAGACCAGTGGTAAATGTTGGAAAGGTTTGGGGGATGAATGATATAGGGAACTGCCACTCCCTAAAGAAATACCTTTAACATAATTACGCTATACAAAGTATTACATAAATAAATGCCTTCCTTGAGCATAATTAGAATATAAAATGTAATACAAGAAGAAATCATAACTCCCTTCTTCAAATATTTTGTGAAAATATTTTAGCAAAGCAAAGGAAATTTCGACAAGTTTTGTAGGAGCAAAGATTTTGAAAAATTCCCTCTCTAACTAACTACTTCCTCATAATAAACTAATTTAAGATCCATATTAACTCTAAATCTATCGAGTGACAAGAGGAATCAAATTCTTTGAGGTGCAAATAGTTCCTCAAGTTTCACACTCTAAAAAATATTTGCACCTCGAAGGGTTTGATCCATCTCAACACTTGATAGATCCATAGTTAAAATGGATCTAGACTGGTAGATAAATGTATGTGTGTGTGTGTAAAGTGTAATGTAGCAAACATGTAATTTCTTTTAGTTATTTATTTTTTATTTGATTTTTTTTATTGTCACGTACATTACATTACATTATGTGACATCATCTCCCTCGTACTGGTCTATAGAGTGCCTCACGATGAAATAACTAAGACACCATAGCCTTTCTTTTATTAGTAAGTGAAAATTTCTTACATGATTTTTAGAGAAATGTGCTAGTGTGGGATAAGGGCATGTTGTGGCCAAGATTTATCTAAACATTGGCGTAGAGACAAGTTAATCAGACGAAGAATTCACAAGTGACCAAAAGCCGCAGAATCTTGAGTATGCATAGTCCAAGGAGTCATCCTATACATCCTCTACACCCAATCTCTCTGTTTTTTTATGCATGCTACTAAAAGCATATGTCCTTTTGTATGAGTGGGTTACAACTATCCAATTCTTCAATATATTCGACAGTCTTTTGTAACTACTCTAGTTGCCTATATATACCAAGATTGTATGAATCTAAGGGAGTTCGTAGATAGTTTTTCAATTGTTAGGTTGTGAGTTATGAAAATCTAGGCTTTGTCTTGAGTTCTATGCATGAATTGAGGTGTAATATTTAATGTATCAATACAATGGAAAATCTTTATATTCATGTATATGTGTTTGTGATGTATCTTGATTATTTTTATATTCTTATCTCTACTTTGCATGTTATTAGCTCAACTTGAATAAATGTGATTAAAGGATAACTAATGGATTACACATTCTCACTAAATCTTCAACACTCTACACATTATTAAACACAACAACTATCATACATGCCTCACGTGAGACCTCTTTTGATTGGAAGGTTGAATACACTGGTGCATTAGACTACATCAATGTTGTGTTGGACACGTTCTATAGACCTCAAGCCTATCATAGTGCCAACAACATAGTTCGATTTCCATGACCTTAATCAATGTAGTGTAACAGAGGTGTAGTCAAGGCAATGAAGGCTGAAATTTAAAATTGGCTAGAAGAAATAAGTCATGTGTTCACCTATCAAGAAAGTGATTATGTAGGAGAAAATGTGGTAATATTTAAAGAAAAGTACATGTTTGAGTGTTTGAACGAGATTTTATAGGTGGAGCTCCCAATAAACTTGCATGAATTGCTGGAAATACTCATAGAGAAGCATTGGTGTTGTCCTTCATTGTCGAGAATTGAGTGGACTTCTAAAAACTTGCTAAATATTTAGTGGTATGACCATAAGTTAACCTAAGCGATTAGTTTTTGTACAAAGGTGGAATGGAAGGTATGATTTAGAGTTCATAGTAGAGTATCATAAGTGGTTGACCAATGTACTATAATTATTTAATAAGGGAACACACCATAGACTAATTGACGAGATATCAGTTTGGATAAAAATGTGGATGGTGGAATGAGGTACATTGCTAAGTCCTAATAAAATGAAAGTGTAAGCCCTACATGGGGGTGGAATGGTAGAAGGACCTAATAGTAGATTCATCGACATAAGTTGCTTACATGATTAATGATGGTAAAGGCGACATATTCTGGAATGATAGAAATGACAACAAAGACAAGCAAAGATAACAACGAACTACTGGTGAGACGAGATGTAAAAGATCCACACCAAGCAAAGGTTGTTTATAAGACAATATAGTCCTGAGATGCATCCAAAGTGTGAGACAATGTAGAGAATGAGAGAAGTGTGAGACAAAGCTTTAACTGGACTAAAAAAAAAAGAGAAATAAAGTGTGGTGTTGGCATAGGGGTAGACCTAGGGTTCAACGCTTAACAACGCACCAACAAAACCCTAACTACCGGCCCTTTCGACAACACCTGCGAAGCAGGCAAAGTCTCACTTGAGGTAGAAGCAGGGGGGGGTTACAGGACGCAGGTGTCTGTAACCAAGCTGGGACACATATATGTGATGGTAACACTTCGCAGAGTACTCTAGCAACACTTAGAAGGTGATATGCATTAGTTCACTAGCTTTAATAACATCGCAAAACATACCCTAATAGAGATCGACGCAGTAACAACAAAGATTAAGCATTTCCACCACTCAACACATAACATTAAGTTAGATCTAGCATTCATTCATCTTTAAGTAAAGCACTAAGCAACAATAGATATATCTATCATACATAATCATCAAGCACTAAGTAGGATCATAACATAAACAACACAACAAAAAGAAAACCAAAGACACAAGATATATGTGGTAGACTAGTGTGGGGCTCCATCCACCAACTGCTTCGTCTTCTTTATTATTATTCAATATCTTACATTCAGTTGCTCCTGTGCACTAAGCCACATAACCGAGCTTCGCTTAGGACAAGAGATCTATGCACTGAGCACCATATCCTCCTTCCAAAACTAGGTCAAGGCACAGAGCCAACTCCTCTAGCAAGCACAGAGCCTTACATACACATTCTTTGCACAAAGAAACTCAGAACTACTTGCACTTAGCCACTTCCACTATCCACTACTCTTCTACAATACATTCTTGCTTATTTATACTTTTAAAATCCCTTACAAAAAGGCCTAAACACGGGAGAACACATGGGCCGACATCCCATAACCCATTACAAAAACCCTAGAGACCCCTTACTGGGTCCACATAGCTTGCAACATAAGTGATATTTGCGATCTCAGCTCCGCCTGGGTGCTCCATCTTTGACCATCCCGTTGAAGTCCAAAAGGTGGTCAAAATTGACCAAGGTTTCCTCAAAACTTGGTTGATGTAATGTTCCCAAGCCAATATTCTAGGAACATCACAGTTTGGGTGTATTTTTAAAATTTTACTGGTTGTGGTATTTCGTCAAACACTTTGCTGGTTTACTTGATTGTATGTGTTTACTTGTAGGTTGACCTTCTGATTTCGGCCTTAGGGTTTATGTTGATGAATTTAATGTGTGTTGCAACAATAAACAAGAAGATACCGTAATGGAACATACCTCAACCATATGCAAGATCAACAATATGATGGACAAGCCAAACACCTGAGATATGATTTTATTCATAAATAGAAGAACCTGCTACAATGAAGAGGTCGATCTGGAATGCTCAACAGATGGCTCCAATAACATAATAAGAGCTGCTACAAAATGCTCCAAGAGGACACTATAAGCCTCCAAAGGCTGAATACACCATGAATACCAATACAATAAATATCTGGGCCATATGAAGTGTCAAACCCCAAGTTGGAAGATGCCACGCCCTGTTGGAACCCTGAATAGCCTCAACAATTCGGACCTGCTTCCAAAGATGTCCAATGCTTCGATGAAGATTCCAAACAGTAGATAGCGTAGCTGCAAGAATGACCCAGGTGCTCAAAATGCCAAGATCCCTCTCAAAGCCATGGATCTAGACTCCCTCCAAGGAATGGTGTGCCCCCCTAGATGCCTGAAACCCTAGATAATTTGACCTCTCTCCTAGAGACCTCCAAATGCTCCACCAAACCGCTAGAATGATAGATCAGGACACATAAATGAAAACCCAAGTGATCAAATCGTCAAAGAACCTGCCAGACCCTTGGATCTAGCCACCCTCTAAAGAATGATGCACCCTCCTCTTGGGAAATCATCCCACTCTCAATACAAATCAATCCTCCATCAAAATATCATCGAAAACAACCAAGAATGGCGCTATGACACCTACAAGGGAAACCCAATACTTGAAATTCCCTAAATATCTTCTCCTCAACCAAAATGAATGAGTCTAACTCCACATGTGCGCTCCCCTTGCTGGAAAACCCTCAATGGTGCGCCTTCTCTCTTCCTGTGTCCGTGGCTGGTGTAGAACGCTCCTGCATTGAATAGATCCGAACTAGAAAGGTGTGGAGGAGTATTGCATCTCCAAGACCAATCTTGGGACAATCTATGTGGAATATTTTACCACCGAATCGTCCTCTAGGGTTTGTTAAGTCAAAACCCTCAAAACCCCCAAGGTATGGGCTCTCTAGCTAGAATCCAGATATCAAAATGATAAACATACATAAATGAATGAGAGAATAGAGGCCCTTTCCTCTTCTTTATACTTCCTGCTCACCTTTTCTCTCCAAAGTGACTTTTCTTTTTTAATTATTAATTAATTAATTAAATCACTTTAATTAATTAATTAACCTTTTTACCTCTGAAAAGCGCCTTATCTCTCCTTGTGGCTTCCGTGGCCACTGAAAGTCACTTGTCATCATCCTATCCTGTAGTTCTGTTCCTCCTGATTCCAATGAGCTATTACACTTAGAGGTTCCTCCAAGTATTGTGCCCAAAATGACCACTTCAGTGAATTTAATTAACCTATAGCTCAAAATACTCAAAATCATGGAAATCGTCAGAATGCAACGAAACCAAAGATGATCTATGCAGAATGGATCATAATGATGAAATAGGATGAGCGATGCAAGACGGACCCTAAAATACCCCTCAATATCTCTTGTACTCGCTATAATCTCCAACTGGCTACTCTGGTCATCATAACCCTCTATAATGTAATGATGTCCCAAAGTGGGGACATTACAGTCCTCCCTGCTAGAATATTGCTTGTCCTCAAGCAATAACCGAATTCCTCCAAGTATAATACCAGGATCGCATGTCCACCTATGGGACACAAAATAGACCCCATCCAAAGATGAACTATCACACACTTTGCTCCCTGGGTCCCATATCAAGACATGAACTACAATCCCCTGGGAAGCATAATCCTGAAATATATCAACTCCATGAATCTATTGCACATGACATATGTCCTCATCCCGGAATGAGTCCATCCTCCAAGATACTATCAAGATCAACGCAGCCTCCATCAATTGCACATGCTGATGCCGAAATGAGGTACTTCAATACCTCTGTGGGACACCCTCAAGTGATGTGCTCTCCTCAACACTGAAGCTCAATGGAAAGTCAGAACAACTTTCCTCTACAAAGGTCCACTCGCCCCTATCAGTCAGTGAAATTCTCAATCCTACAATCCTTGGGTCCCATGCTAACCTCTGTCTAAGATCACCATGCTGGCATTGCACTACGCTGACCATGCCTGACTGCTCCCTGTATATATACTGGATCCTCCACTCCTGGATCCTCAAGGTGAAGTACCTGTGGAAATTGGGCCTGCTGTCCAGAAGCTGCATCTGTAAGTGTTGGACACACCTACCACACTTAGAGAGGGGGGGGGGTGAATGAGTGTGGGGATATTTTTCCCAAAACTTCCCTCTTACACAAAACTCATTAGTTAGCATTCAAAATTTACTCATTACTCATTTCTATCATTAATAATAAGTTAGATGTGAATACATATCATCAACATATATCAGCAATATATCATCAACAAATCATCTCCACAAGGAACACAAGGAACACACGATGTATGTACAATTTTTCTTTTTATTATGGAATTCAATCCAGGGGTTTTTCAGCAACAACTGAATAAAGTACAACTCTACAATAGCACCAAATCTACATGCAAGACTCGGCTTACATTCTCAGCACCAATTGAGATGAGGCAACAATCCTCAACAGATATCAATCTGTACCATAAACAAGAGCATCAACCATGCACCAACCTGTGCCAAATAACCTGTAATCAACCTGTACCATAAACAAATGAATCCAACCATGTACCAGGTATATGCCAATCATGTGTCAACTACTCATCAACAATTACTCATCAATATGTACCAACATCATCAACTATACACCTCATGTATGTGTCAA
>CBVK0102382713.1:0-20151 GCA_900067695.1 Picea abies
AATGAGCCAATATTAGGGCTTAACACCCAAGAATCTGGAAAAGAACATAACAAACTTATACATTTATCCTCCTTAGTGATTTTATTATCCAAAAACAATAACTGAATTATCACAATACCAAATGCATTTAGGTACTTTGTTACTAAGATCCTATCACTCATCCTCAAAAGATACAATTTCTTCCAAAGAAACAACTTGTTTACCATGTATTTCGACTGGTATAAGTTCCCCAACATATACCACAATTTCTTTTCTATGTCTCTGCTTTAGGAATTCAACAGTATTGAATATTCAAGGCATAGTCAAATCGTACTCCTTGCCTTCCTCATGCTTCTCCCATTCTTCCTTCGACATACTCATCGGAATTGTTCCGGGACTCGCAAGGAAACAATGTTCTTGATCTATGAGGAGATCTTCCATATTAAGCTTCCAAAGCTCTAAATTCTGGCCATTGAATTTTTTGATCTCTATCCTCGAGCTAGTTACCATTATTTCAAAAAAAATTTAAATATCACTATCTTACAACTCTCACTGGACCTAGGTTTAGCTTAGATCCAAGATTTTCTTAACCTTGCTCTGACACAACTTGTACAGAGAAAAAAAATGAGCTTTGATACGCTTTTACAAGGCGATGAATTAAAGTTATGATACCACTTGTCTATAATTACACTCACACTAAACCAACCAGGAAAGAGAAGATAGAATTAAACAAAAAGAAAAAATGGCAATCACAAACAATACACATAGATTGTACCTTGGAAACCCTTAATCGGGAAAACTAACATTCCTTGAGCGATATTTCTACTTGTTGTCTTATTCATTCAATGAATAAATCATTACATGACTTTCCTTGGTCCTCACCTAAGACACAATCATCATCATACTCTCTTGATTTACACAAGAACAACCTTGCAGGCAATCCGACTTACATCTACATGACCATTACACACCTCTCCTAACTAAGATTTTGATCAACTAAAATCCTATTTTCAACAACCCTGACCATATTACACAGTGCATTATTTATAGGATTTATAGTATGAAAAAACCTAAATCATGGCTCCCAAAAGAGATTACAAATCCATGTAGATCATTGGCTACAATCCCACGTATCTCAATGTTTTGTTATAGTCGACTTCAATTGATCTGCAATCGGTCTCTAGTCGGTCCTCACTTGACCTCCCATCAACCTCCTGTCAGTTGAACTTTCCACCTTTCGGTCGATCACTTTGACCTTCGACTTTCCATCGATCTTCAATCGACCAGATTTGACCACATGTTGACTATCAAATCAACTTGACCATCCAATCAAACCTTCACCCAATCAATCCACCTCGACTAGCCAGTCAATTGACTGTTCTTTCAATGCAAAGAATATAACAACCCAACAAAATGAATCCCATGGAATGGTTGAAGATGATAAATAAAACTAATTTTGGTCCTATTTTAGCAAGTAATTATTTTTATGGTGAATCTCTAGAGTGGTGGATGTGTATTGATAAAGATACTAAATGAAACATCACATGGGAAGTATTTGAAAAACTCTTCTCAAATAAATGGATCAAGGATACAAAAATGGAGGAGATGCATGAAATTCAAGTTGAATTAAAAGAATCAAAAGAAAAGGTTTCCAAATTGTAGAAGGATAATGAAGAGATAATTAAATATATTATAAAGAAAGACAATGAGTTCACTAAGACACAATCCCCTAACAAATCATTGATTAAGAAGGTTAAGAACTTAAAGAAAGAAAACGTTGTCAAAAGAAGGTTGGAAAATGATGAGTCAAGGTAATTTATTAGAAAAGAAAGATGAAAAAATCAAAGGGTTACTTAAGCATAACCAATAAGGTGAAAAGACAATTACAGGAGTTTGAATCAAAAAATAGGGATGGAAATATTACCACAAAGATTTAAGAGAACACTATCAAAAAACTTGAAGAGGAAATTTGCAATAAGGTTGAGGAATCCCTAAATACTATTTAGGTAAAATTAAAAATGAAATCTAAAATTGAAGAAGGATGTAAGAGTTTGATAGATGGGGTTACATTGTAGCTTCAAAAGGGGAAAGAAGACAATATTCAATAATGTCACCAGAAGATACTCGAATAAGTTGAACTCCATATAGAGGATATACATGTCAAATATGATGATATTATCTCCAAATCTAGAGTAATCAAAGACCAAGAAAATATGATAGAGGTTTCCCTTGTTTCTGAAAATAAAATAGATGTAATGGGTGTGTAGAATGAAACAAAACCATCACATGTGAAACCATATCGACACTCCCATTACTGAGAAAGTTTTGAAGAAAGACAAGAAGATCGACATCAACATTGCCAAGGAAGAAGATGGAATAATCAACAATATTCATGGAATAGGGAATCAAAAAAACATTATTCGATATGATATTATCATAGAACAACAAATATATGGATGGATCATCATCAATGGAAAGAAGAAATAAAGAAAATAAGAAAATCATATTACTTGGTTTCATCACATGTAAATCCTTTAACTGCAAAGATTTCAGGACAAATATTTTGAAGGAGGATTGTAATACCCCAAGGACGAGCCCTAGTTATATTTATGTATTCTGAACATGTTTTGTAGGCTGGTGAGCCAAGAAATTGTAAGTTGGTAAGCTTATGTGTAAGTAGGCTGGAGAGCCTATGTGTTAAAGGCCGGGAGCCTGTTTTGTATATGTAATTATGCAAAATCATTAATAAAATATAAACATCGTTGCGTGTAGACCGACCACGAAGAAAGAGTGATGGGGGACTAAGATTCCACAAGGTTGGGTAAGGGAGGAGGCTAAGTGTTTGGGCCTAGGGGATAAGCTAGGGGGATTACCTCTAAAGGGGATAATAATTTATTATTATTTCCTAAAAGGCTAAGGTGGTCAATTGACCAAGTTTTGTCCTAAGTTCTTGGAAAGGAACATATGCAAAATGGAGTGCATGCAGCTCTAGGAAGACAAGTGTCGACCTGGGCACATGCATTTAAAGATGAAGAAGTCAACCATGTTGGGGGTTCGCTATCCATTATGTCATCCTTCACCTGATTTCACTGGGATCTGGGGTGTCTGAATCGTTTTGCTTATGCATTTGCATCTGCATACCACACACAATGATAATCGTGAATCGGGGGCATCCATCACAGATCTCTAGAACCAATAATCTGTGATTCAAATCGTGTTGGGGGTCTATCCATTCTTCCATCCTCAGTCTAAACCCAAAACCTTGATGATCGACCTCTGCATTGTTTCCTGGTCACGCACCCTAAAAACCGTGGGAAAACCAACAGACCGATCCGTGTCTCTGGGGAAGTCCGAGTATCCCGTATTTGTCTGAGTCATGTGGTGTCGTAACTGTGGGTTGTTGTGGTCATGTAGTTCCTAGACTGAGGGTGGCTTGCTGCCTTATGTTTTCCTGAGTTGTATTGACCAGTGGCTGTTGTTCTCACCTTGCGGGAATTGAGTTGAAAATGGTTGAAGAAGCGAGTTGTCAGGCCCGTGGTTGAAGAGGCAGGTTGTTGGGCCTGTGAGAAACTCTCTCCATGTGAAAGAGTTTGTTGGGAAGTGGTTTTGTCCTAGAGAGAGTCCATCACCAGCTATAGAGCTCTGAGAATTCCTGATCCGGCCTATTGCCGAGACCCTGAGAGGGAGGTGAAGCAACTGATGGACTGTGTGACAGTGAAGGTGTATACTCCCGGGTGGAACAGGCATGTGGGGAATGAGAGTCTGTGAGTAGTGGGCATAAGAAGGCTCCTAGAGAGAATCCTTCTAGTTGCACTGTGTAGTTTCCTGTAACCTTAGCCTAGTCTAGGATTCCCTTGCCCTAGGTGGAGCTTAGTCCCAGCTCGGGGGTGACCCATTGCTAAGAGTGATGAGTAGCGGGGTCTATGGCTGGGAGGTGCATGGAAGGTCTGCACGCAATTGGTGGATTTACTCCAGCTAAAAGATAAGTATCAGTCTAAGCTTAATTTATATGTTATACATGTTTGTGCTACTTATGCTTGAATGTTATCACGTATTCCGTTGCATGTGGATTTAAAGTTAATCTTGTTTGAATCTGAATGGTAACAGTAACTCTGTGTTATGTGTTTTATTTCGATTAAAATGCATGTTATATGTGTGTGTGTGTGTGTGTGTGAATGTTTTGTGTAGTAGCGTTAACCGGTCTCTGTGTTGGCCAGGGACGCTACGAATATGGTATCAGAGCTTTAAAGGCTAAGTTAAGGTTGTTTTAGTGGCATTGCCCAACCTATTGGTGGTTGGGGATGTTACAAGGATACTATTGTATGACCCTAAGGGGGGCATATATGGGGTTAAATGTATATGATATGACATCAAGGGGGGAATATGTGTGGTTAAATTTATATGTAATGGCTAAATGTATATGTAATAATGTTCATCCTAATAAAGGGGCTAGATGTGCAATGCGTGAATAGGTATATAGAGATCATGTAGTCATTATTGAAGACATGTGATTTGTATTTATGGATGTATTGGGGTATTTTGAGGAGGTTATCATATTCTTTAAGGAGTTATTGTGTAACTCATCTCTATTATATATCTTGGATTTATGATCCACATTCACATTCTTTTGTACATGGTGTGTACTTCTAGTTTATTATGATATTGTAAGTATTTAGTGCATCATAACATACTCGCTCATAGTCAAATTTCCGTTCTTAGGGCTCAATACTTAGCTATCAATGCATAATTATCACTTTGATGGCCGAAATGGTAATATAAATGGATACATATGGAAAAATTGGGCACAATATCACACCATCATTACCATATCTCATTCAAACCTAATTGTATTTGAAAATCATGAGCAATTAATGGAATTTGGATAGTTTATCAGTAAAAGATAAGAATTAATTGCGAGTAGGCATGAACACCGACTATCATTGGGTAGTTTGAATTTCTTATCGGTGGACAGTTTTCACTTTAGTGTTTTGGTAAAGTTTTGATGGAGAGTGATGCATATCGAACAACCCATTGGTCTTGTCGGTGATCTTTTTTGCAATGATTACTTCGCAAAGTTTATAGGATGAGTGATTGTATAGTTTCTTGAAATTCATGTAAGATAGGTCATTAGTTAAGTCTAGAAATTGTGGTTGGTGAAAGTTTAAAACAATAGAAATAAGCGTTATGGGCCATGTTTTCCACTTTCATTCGTTGTGGTATAAAAAATCTCCTTCGGTCCAAATTTGGTTGTCAATGCCAATCAACGCTCATCGACACTCCTTTAGACTTTCACAATCATTGGGTTTTAAAATTATGTATTAGAGAAAATTAAAATATCTAGTTGATGATCGATGAAAAATAGAACTTTAGTGGGAGGCTTCTCATTGGTACAAATTTTAACTTTCTCATCAATGCTTATAGTGAATTTTCATTTTCGATGAATGTTTTGGGAATCGCCAATGACTAGCAAAGAACTAGTTAAACAAAGAAAAAGACTTAGGAATTTTTTGGGTCTTCTTGAGACAAGGAGATGAAATGAAAATGACTCTTTGACATGAAAATCATTCAAAACTAAGAATAATTTCTTTTTTTTCTGGGATAAGCAAGAAACTTAAAGAAAAGTGGTACCCAAAAATTTGAAAATTTTTTAGGGTGTCTTATCGACTCAACAAGTTGCAGTAGAGAAACTTAAGTTGGTGATTAACAATTTCGACATGGGTTGACTTGTGGATCTTGAGAGGTGGAGAAGATGGAGAGGGATTGGTAGGGGGGAAATAAGGGGATGGGTATGAGTAATAAATCAGGTCTTTCTAATTTTACCATACACAACATTTTGGGCTTCCTGGGCTTTTTGAGAGTATTCCAACCAAGTAGTAGGAGGATCTGGTAAGAATTGTGTGTGTGTATCTCTTCTTTTAGACTATTGATACATAATTTTATGAAAAATGAACTAGATGTAACATACCTGTCCCCTTAAGTACATTTTTAAGGAATGGGGTATTAAATGTTTGATCTTCTAAAAACCTTAAATATTCTCTATCATAGCTCCATCCTCTTATTCTCATCAAGAGCTTTGCAAGGTTGGTAATTTCACTCAGAACTGAGCTCTAGAAATAAATCTATGACCTCTCGAAGTTATTGGGTTTACATAGACAACATATCTCTTACTGCCACATGGCATCCAGATGACGTTTCTTTGTTCATGCCAGCTAACATGGTGACACCTGGGTTCTGACATGGTATTATCCTATACTGCCATGATGGAACTTCATTCCATGTAGGCCTACAACAATCATCACTCAAACCTTCTTCTAGCGCACTTCATTGCTTACCTCTAACCCCACTCATCTCGTCGTCTTGTTAGTAATGGAATATGTCGTCCTAGTGGCATCCTAACCGCCTTATTGGCAAGTCGTGTCATCCACCATATGCTTTTCCTTTCTGTGGCCCACGTATTATATCATACTTAGTCACCTTATTGTATTCATAGACTCGAAGATTCATAATTTTGTGCCTCCCTTCCATAATTCCATCTGAGAAATCTCAACACTTAACTGCTTTTTCATCTTCTCGGACTCGTGGATGTACAATTCTGGACCTCTCCTTCATAATTCTATCTAAGAAGTCTCAACACTTAGATTATTTGGTGATTTTGTCGGGTTTGCGAGTTGGCAAACTCATGGACTCGTAGACTCATCTGAGTCCCTTCTTCTCTTATAAAACTCAACACTTAGATTATTTTGTTATTTTATTGGGTTAGCAGACTTCCAGATCCTTTCATATCACCTTCCTATCTCTATGAACCCATCATGCTTCTAAGTCCACTGTTTACACTTTACACCCGCCATTCCTTTTCCATGACCTATAAACTTCCCCCCCCCATTAAGAACTTATCAAGGTTTGAACTCCATGATGGCACATACCCTCTATTGTCTCAACCAATTATAGGTTGGCACATGTTCCCAGCGTACACATAATCTTTCTTTGCCAATGTGATGTCAATCATGACATCACCCTTTCTCCTCGTCCAAACTTGAATACTTACCCCCATTGACCTACGACTTAGGTTACTTGACATCGTCCCGATATATATAACAGTGGAGAAGGATTCTTGGAGTTTCTTTCATCTGAGTTCCATATTCCTCTGCTACTCTGACACCCCTACTGTGATCAATGGTCATGATTCCCATGATATTTTATCCAATAGATCCAATGACTATTAACAGTTCTAGATCCTTTGCAAGTTCTCATACGAGGGGGACCTCGATCGATGACCGGGATCAAAACTCCATGCCTAATCGACGACTGTGATTCATCCAAGGAAAAGCATGGGATATCTTGAATTCATTAATACAATTCTGGATTAGTGGATCTGAACTTATTCTAGGAGAACTATAAGGCTTATGAGGCCTTCAAGGAAATGACACCTCCTATTTATGCAGGCTAAGGTTTTCTCCATTACCCGTTTTAATGCAGCATGTCAGACTATGAATAGTCCATACCTGTACAAGATATTAACTATGTCACTGACTGCATATAAAAAAAATGTACAGGTCCAAGCAACTCTTTACATAATATATTCACTAGTATAGTTATAATTGTGATCATCACTATATGTAACATATAATTGCCATATCTACATAATCTTGGCGACAATAGTCAACGATAATTACAACAGTAGAAACCTGTGACAACATTCACATACCACGACTTCTATACAATATTAATAGTAGGCATTTTGTCTGGAAATTAACACATCAAATACCCATATTGTAAAATAAATCATCTAATAATAATAATAAAAAATGCACTTCCCTGAATCATTCATAGGAAAATTCAACCTTAAGTTATAGTTTAATTATACAGGGTACAAAAATACCTATCTATTTCAGTTGATAGTCGACCAACTGACTATGGGTGTTCTCCTTTCCACCCAACTGTAGGCTCAGATGCATTTACTTTTATTATTTTGGCCACCCCCGTGCCAAGCCATGATACCACTAGGGAATCTCTCTCAGGTTATCAATAAGCATTGGAGGTCACTCTCCTTCACTCTACTCTTGGTAGGGATTATCCTTAAACCTACCTAGCCTAGACCTCTTCGAGGTTTATCATATTCCTTCCCAGCATCAAGATCGTGACCCTCTTAGCTTAGGTTAGGTTTTGGGTCTTCTATGCTCCATATTGAAACTCTTCTACAAATTCTCTAATCATTCTATTGCACACACTCGTGCATTCCTTTCAGCATCTCCCCTCCTTAGAGGCCTAGACTCTCCTCTAGTTCTCTCCTTTTTTGCATATCCAAGATGAATGCATCCTCCCATCTCCTCCCTTGGAGACCAGACCCCTCTATTGTGTCTTTTGTTTAGCCCTGAAGGATCTCAAACTGTCCTTTCTTCCCTCTATCCCCAAGAACGGGTCAATCTAGATGCAGAAAATGGTACTTTATTGTACCTCCAGCTGGCATTTTCTATCGTCCTAGATATATTTCCCATACCCGCATTCATGTGGGTGGTTGGTTGTTCAACTATCAACCCCTCCTCATTAACTAAATTTTCTTGATATCTGAGCCTAGGGAAAATAATCTGAATGTTTCCAATTAATATTTCTGCAAGGTGGCTTGGGGTCCTTTAAATTAATAGAACCTTCCCTCATTCCTCTAGTTATATCATGGCCAGTACTTTATGGCTTCACCCATCAGTCAATTGTTGGTGTTTACAATTAAACAATAATACATTTACAATATTTGCAAGCCATTGCATGGAAATCATAAATTATGATTAATTATAGGCTGAGGGAAACAAGGGTGTTACAATCCCCTCACCCTTAAAGGAACTCCTTCTTTTTAGCAACAGCTTCCATGAATTCATCTTTCAACTACTTCAACATTGTTTTCCTCTTTGCTTGATCTGGTCCTCACTTAGACTCTAGCTCTTCAATACATGCCTACAACAGATATCAAACAACATGCACATTAATTCACAATTTCATGTATTAAACATTTCATTGTTGTCCATAGTTAAAGAGGAAGTTTACAATCAGCCATCAGCCTAATACTTATTTGTGCAATTTATGGTTCTATATCCATATGGTTGTCATATTTACTTGGCTCATTGTTTTTCTTTGACATACCCATTGTGTGCATGATCCCAGTCAACAAATGAAAAAAAAATTAAAGACTCCACTGAGTTCTTTTTCATGAGTTATAGAAGTCTCCCCTTCCTTGCAGTCACTCACCCTCTAGGCTCAGGCTCAGGTATCCTCTTCTCTTCTAGAAAATCCCTTAGACAATCCATCTTTCCTGCCAAAGATTTCTTGTACAAGAAGAGTTTCAAAGACTTAGTTTAGTCTTACAGCTGAGGCGTACCTCACGCTTGATTTTTTGAAAGCATCCCTTTGACCCATGTCACCATGATACATCATTCTATGGGAATAATGACTTATCACAGGGTTCTCATGTCATTACAATAGCTCTTTTCCATGCTTTCCATCTTTGATAGCCATGATTTGCCCTCCCCGGATAGATTTTATTTTCATCTCACTTGTATCACATGCATACAAAAATTAGTGAGATTTTATCATGAATTTCAATCAAATTTCCTTCAAATATGTCACCCACAAGTTTGTTCCATATAGGAACCATATCCCACAAGCATATAGGAACCATGTCCCACAAGCATCAGGTCTGTTCCATATAGGAACTAGATCCCACAAGCATGAGATTTTTTTTTCATGGTAGTTTGGCTCTTTTATAATCAACAGGAATTGGTCTTCCTCATGGACTTACAACACTACCATACCAAGACCTTTCTTCATGTAATTTCCACTTCAATCAGCCAAACAAATTTTTAGTTCTCATGCACATTATATTTTCATTGCACACTTGTAGTGGCTCACAAACAATTTCAAAACTGTGCATACTAACAATCAAATTAATCTACTCAAAAGGAAATATCATTCCTTACACATGAATTATTTTATCATACCAATCCTTTCAAAATGAAATCAAACATCAAATGAACTTAATCAATGTGCCAATTTCCATGGCCACATTCACACACAATTCACCCTTGCATTGATTTTCAGATTATTACTTTTTATATTAGGAACTTTTCATTCGTGGGGTGGAACTCATCCAACCTTTTACCACATGGTTTCTTTATACACATTATTTTTATAGCAAGGAAGTGTTTTCCTTCTTTAGTTGATCACGACCTCAAACCAGCATACATGAAACTAAAAGTTTCACATAAATGCATTTAAGCATTCTTTCTTCATTGGTAACCAGGGTGTCGATGTTTATGGCCACCCATGTTCTCCCTTTACCATTCTGCAATTCCGTAGAGAACTGGAAGATACTTCATCCATAATGGGAAGTCTTATAGATACCCACTCTCTTATGACATGCATCTCCTTACTGCATTACATCATCGTGCTATCTTTGAGCACGTTTTTCCCAATCACTTCTTTATTGGGAAATGTATTCATGACATATATTTGTTCACGCATTTTTCCAAGGATTCCAATTATCCTCAACTATCATAGGTTCACACCTCCATCATGTCGGTTCTTCTTATTGAATCATACCCTACTTGGGTATCAAAGTCATACAACAACCATTCAGATCACATTCATTCCATCAAAACATAGACTATTTATACATGTTTTGTCTTCCAACACCTTCTCTTATATTACCTATTCAGTGGTACTTCCCAGGGACCTCTAAAATCCCTTTCACAATTTTCTATCTGAGGTTGTTTAATATTGTAATTTTTCCTTCCCTAACAGTTCCAATATTTTCTACACATGACATACATCACCACATTCACATTTTACATTAGTTGTCATGTAAAATCAAATTCATGTACCATAGAATTTATTTCAGCAAAACGTTTTCATATATTCCTTAGCATATCTATATGCACTCCATCACATTGTCCCCAATGTTTTCATGAGTGCAACCATAGTAAAATTTCAGCTACAACTCTCAACACTCTCATGCCAAAATATCTACATTCATCAGCATATCAGTTTCTCATCCCAGAGAAACATAATAGACAACAAGAAAGGAGGTAAGGAATCCTCCCATCAGGGAACTTTCAGTCTAGTTGAATTAATTTCAAGGCCTCATTGCCTTCACACAATATAGCATAACCAAGATCATTCATTTAAACAAATTAAATATTGCATATTTCAGTTACTAGTTGTACTTATTTTCACATTTGTCCTTTTTAAGCATACAACTCTGTCTTATTATCCAGTGTTTCATAGTGAGAGAAGTATTAATCACTTTCTCCTTCTTTTCTTTTACAATTTATCCCTCCTAGGATATCTTTTCTATCTCTTGAGAAATATGAGTCATGTTCACCTTGACCTTCTTGGATAATTAAACATGCTACATCAGCAAGTTTTGTGTTCATAATGAATCATGAACTTGTGCATTCCACACATTTCCCAACCAGAGATTAGATTGGTCCTCATTCATCTGCATGTCTTGGTACTCATGCATGATATTTTGAAATGTAATCCAGGATTCTTATATAAATAGGTTTTTCATCCCTATATCCAATTTTCAGTAGTCAGTAAGGTTATAACTATATTCTCCTAGCAGATTTCTTTACACAGCTACCCCATAGGTGTTGGAAGATTGGTTGTTGTCATTGATGTCAACCCTAGCCATTGGCTTTTGGACCCCACGGTTGATCAAAGTAGATAGACATGAAGTAAATTACATATTCATATACAACACCCATGGATGGATAGTATAAGTCATGTCACTTCTAGTGGTATGGGGCACGTCACGATTGAGGAGAAATGAATTTTTGAAGATGACAATGTGAATTGAAGCAAAAACTACATGTCGACCCTAATGTTAAAAGGAAGTGACATAAAGGGTATAAATACATAGAATTATACATTCATTTTAAGCACACAATTTTGTTAATGAACAAGGAGATATAAGTCTAATTTCAGAGGAAATTTGAAGTAAAGAAGGCCGAATTTCAAGGGAGGATGAAGTCTTTTGGTGATGTGTTTTAAGGTATGTTATTTACATGTCATCTTACCATTTTCAATATAAATTTATTTCTAGAATGATTCAAATGGTGAAATTTGGAGGATATTGAGAAGACATATCTAGGTACCTGTGGTAAAGATTTTAGCTCTTTATTCACTATAATTTTGGAGATACACTTTTTGGAAGATCGGGTTTTTGACTAGTCCTGAAGCTATCCATAAACAGGTGTTCTGGGTAAATAAGTCATAATGTCTTCATAGAGAATCCAAATGAAGTGAGAAGAATTTCATTGGAAAGAGTACGGGCTTTAGTTTCTTGTGTACAAATTTCAGAAGAGGATGTTAAATATTGAGCGTGGGGCATTCTGTACAAGTTCTCTCTCCTAAATAAACCAGAATTGAATAAGGTCTACCATTTTCTCTATAAATCCTTTTTTGGGAGGATTCAAGGAGTGAAAGTTGGAGGAGTTTTAGAGAATACATTGAGTAACATTATCTATAGGATCAGAGTATTCCAAGAAGTGAAGAATTGAAGAAGTTGAAGAAGTCTCAGGAAGCATTATCAGGTTCTATGTGATGGTTGGTTGATGGTGATAATTTAATGTAAAATTTTATTATCTCTCATATATTCTTGGGTGGAAGGAAGGGGTAAGGATGGATAGGTCAAACCTCTCTTGATATTGGAGGATTGTATCTTCCTTTTGGAGGTTTATCTCTCCCTTTATATTTGGAAGCTGTAGCTACCTTGGAAGTCATTACTTCCCTTGAACAATAACTATTGATTATTTATCATATATTGTGCATGGTGTATTGTGGTGTATTGGTGTAACTCTTCTACTATTGTTCATTGTTAATTGGATAAAATTGAATATATAATATGGTTGAAGTATAAGTTGAATTTTTTTCCAAATTGTACTTGATACTGATTCACCCCCCTCTCAATATCAACAATTGGTATCAAACTGGGTTACCTTTAGTACAGTTTAACCACTAGAAGGCAGATCCTAAGAAGAAATGGAAGACAACATTCCAAATGGGATTCCACCATTTGATGGAAGCAATTTTGAATACTGGAGTAATAGAATGGAAAATTACTTGAAATATCTTGGGGTAGATGTTTGGTTCTCAGTTTCTTCAGGATACAATTCTTTGAAGAAACCAAAGACTGTAGCTCATATGTCACACACCCATGACGACATAAATAAAAAATTATCCTTTACTTAAGGGTCAGAATCCTCGAGTTCCTACAGGGGCCTAGTGAAGGCTAGCTCTTCTTGCTGAAACCTTCACTAAACAAATCCATAAGACCTTTTATTGAAAACCGTCGTCATACAATTCAAGCTCCAAGCATGAGATTCACCTCCATGTGATCATCAACTGTGACCACATGCCTTACTAAAAGGTGCTCGTCGCATTTCGCGATATCGAGACTTTAGACATTGAGTTTCTCCCCCTTGACTCCTTCAAGTCCCGAAACCCAAAATGGGATTGATGGGTTCTAGCTCCTCCTTAGGCCTCCATCCATATGACCATTCGCCATGACCACGTGTTAACACCAAAAGGTGCTACCAAAAATTGCGTTTCGGGATTCTTGTTGCAAGGAACCTTGGTTCCCCAATCCCCGAAACCCGAACCAAGGCTAAGGTTTCTTGGCTCCTCCCCTTACTCCTCTACTCACATGACCCTTCACTCAGAACCTAGGGTCAACTCCTAGACATGCGTCATGATTCCCGTGTTTCTCCGAATCCGCGAACAATGCTCCACTATTCTCCAAATTTCCAATCCCCATAGGTCTGACAACCTGGATCCTACGGTCTAGATCCCCCTGCCAACCAACGGTCATGATTTAATCCTGACGTTCCCTTTTTCGGGACTCTGGTGGAGTCTTCACCTCCCAACTCCATATTTTGAATCCACGAAATGGGTTGGGCGTCATATCAACGAACCTGACCCAACCATGATCCAATGGCTCTAATTCAAACCGGAGTTTTTTCCTTCGGAAATTTGAGTGGCAAGGAGCAGGGTCCTTCCACCTCCTGAAATTTGGCTAAGTCAGATCTAGTGACACCCATCCTGAAGATGGGCAGTCCTAATTCTTTCGTGAACTCTCCTTTCGCGAATTTGGGGGAGTCTTCACTCTCGTTCTCCAAGTAACCAATTTCCTGATGGATGTAGATCGCCCTCCATATGTCCCTTTTGATGGACGGTTCTGCTTACTTTTGGCCTTCAGGACTTTGACGAGTCCACTCTCTCGCCTACATAAGGGTTAAGCTCTACTTATCAATGGATTTGAGCCTTTCCACAGATCAACGACCCAGATTTTGTCAGGATTTTGCGTTTTGCGAATCCTTAAAACTCCACCTGTTGACTCTTCTAATGTGTGAGTCAGCGAAACGCCTATCACCCTCCACGTGCCCCTTCCGATGGATGGTCAAGGTAGCTCCCCATGGATCCTAGGATATACGGTCCCGATTCCTTTGCTACTTTCAAAGACTGAAGGGGTCGAGGCGTTAATGCTTGCGCTCCTCCTCTAGATCCATTGGTCCTAACAGACCTAGGATACTCCCGAAAGGATCTCGTCCATTCGTCTAGCAAACGAAAGGGTCTTCCCTTTCACTAATTGGTCTCGCTATCCTTTCTAAACTTAGGTGACGAAATTCAATTTCTCGGAGCTTCAATTTCCCACAACTCCGAAACCTTCGAGAGCTAACTCCTTCTTGCACAAGGTTTCTAGACCCAAATCACATGATACTTCAGAGGGTTCTTAGGTAATTATCCCTAGGCTTCATCACGTTTTTGGGTAAGGACTTGGGTACCTTTCAAAGTCCCTAGGCTGCTGACCTGAATGCAGTGCCTTCCTAACTCACCGCATTATGAGCTATGACACCAAGGCAGGGTAATATCATGGGTTTACCGTAGCGGTAGCCATACCAAGGAGCTTACTCCAACTTTGAGACATGATGCAATTCTCTGGGGAAAGTTCGTTCGAGGGATTAAACCAGAATACCAAGAGAATCAGGCAGGTGGGACGATTCTCAGTGGAACCGACTCATGCTCCAGACTTACTCATTTTATACAGAACCCAACTATGGCATATAAGTATACACTTTCATTTCTTATTTCCAATCTAATTACTAGGAATTCATAGCATACAAAAGCCATTTATAGTCATATAAACATGAGCATGTGTCCATGATATTCAATTCAAAATACAAGGAATAAAAACACTTATCGGAACCACTAGGTGTGATGCGACTGCTGAGAGGGGTGCTCATTTCCACCCAACCATAGGCTCAGTCACTCCCAATGGATTTATCACTGGCCACCCACTATCTTAGGCCAAGATGCTTTAAGACTCAATCTCTTACTTCTAGCTCAATGAAAGTTAGGGACAAAGGTTACTCTCCTTCTCCCTATACAAGAATAGATGAGGATGAAGATTACTCTCCTTCTCCTCACTCCGTCTCCATTCCTGTGATCAGAACTCATATTTCTCACTTTCCATCCTTCCTCAGACTTGATATGTTTCTTTCTCTCCTCTCTTCATTCCCCGCAAGATTCCCTCTCTGTCCACCACACTTCTCCTTCTTGCCTCCCTCCGCAAGGTTGCATGTGGCTCGAATTCCCCCGTCCGTGGTCAGGTCTAGAAGCCATCTGATGGGAATTCTATCCCATCCCTCATTAACTCTTGAGGAGGCCCTTTCCACCTGCCAGCCTGATGGGAATTCATTTCTGGGCAGAGGGTTGTTCTGATATGAGAAACATTAACTCCAGTATGGTACTAGCTCGGTGGTGGTTATTGCAACCATTCCGGGTTCCCTCCACAACCTTTTTATTAGAAATCATGGCCACTCTTTCTTAGCATGTCCTCTCTCTTAGAAATCATGCAACACATTTCCATTATCCAACAAAATAATAGGATTTACATTCATCGACCTTTATACAAAGGTCCACCAAATTAAACATTCACACTTTGAGTTTGCCATAGTTCCTGGCCAATAAAGTTATATTTATAGACTGGGGGAAACAAGGTGTTACAATTCCCTCCCCCTTAACATAATCATCGTCCTCGATGTTCTATCTACCAATATGATATGCATGTACAAGAGCAAACAAAATTGGAAATTCCTGCCTCATGGCATCTTCCACTTCCCATGTAGCCTCATCTGGGCCAAAGTGTTTCCATTGCACCTTGACTTGTGCAATGGTTTGGTTCCTGAGTGTTGTTTCCTTCCTGTCTAGTATGCATTGCGGTTATGGCAGGAATTCTCCCTTTGGTTCCACCTGGATCATATACCAGTCAATTATATGATTAGCATCATGTACATATTTTTTCAATAATGAAATATGAAAAACATTGTGTGCCTTTACAGTGGGAGGAAGTGCTAGCCTATAGGCTACAGGTCCCACTCTATATAGGACTTCAAAGGGTCCACAATACTGAGGTGCCAACTTGGAACAGGATCCCATACTCAGGGAAGTCTTCTGGGGTCTAAATCTGAGATAGACATGGCCTTCGGCTTTGAACTCTCGGGGAGTTCTCTTTCTATCGACGTAACTTTTCTGTCGGTCCTGAGCAATTTTCATATTTTTCCTTATCTGCACTACTTGTTGTTCCATTTCTCTCAGCATGTCGGGTCCGATTGTAATTCTATCCACTGGATTATTCCAGCTGATTGGGATCTTACACTGTCTACCATAGAAGGCTTCAAAGGGGCTCATCTTTAAGGATTCCTGATAACCGTTGTTGTAGGAAAACACTACCAATGGCAGGTAGTCTTCCCACTTCTTAGGCTGATGCATTACGTGCATTCTTAGCATCTCCTCTACTATTTGGTTTACTCTTTCTATTTTTCCATTAGTTTGAGGGTGATAGGCTATGCTGAACAACAATTTAGTCTTGAAACTGGCCATTAGGGATTTCCAAAAGTTTGAAGTGAATTTGGTATCTCTATCAGATACAATTTCCTTGGGCATGCCATGTAGTCTGAATATCTCCTTCATGAAGATGTTGGAAATATCTATTGCCTTGCAAGTTGACTTGACAGGGATGAAATGGGAAGACTTACTCAGTTTGTCCACCACGACCATGATGGAATTATTTGTCTTGGTTGACTTTGGTAATCCGATGATGAAATCCATGGAGATGGTTTCCCATTTCCATTCTGGAATTGGTAGGGCCTGTAACAATCCTACTGGATGTCGGTGCTCTACCTTAAATTGCTGGCATTCTAGGCACTTAGCTAAATAGTTAGTTATGTATTTCTTTAACCCAAGCCAATAGAATTGTTTCCTAGTGGTTGTGATTATCTTCTGATATCCTGGGTGACTAGTATATGGTCTCTTGTGCAGTTCATCCATTATGAACCTCTTCAAGTCGTTAAAGTTTGGAATATACAACCTGTTTCTGTAAGTCAGCAGCCCTTCCTCAAGCATTTGGTAGCCTTCATACTTCATCCCTGTAGTCTCTTGCCTTAGGTATGAAGTCATTGTCTTAAAGAATGCATCTATCTCCGGTGCATTTCTGATTCTCTCCCCGACATCCATTTTGCAGGTGCTTATTGTTGCTAGATGAATCATTTTTATACTTCTGCTAAGGGCATCAACCACCATATTTTCCTTTCCTTTTATATGTTTGATTTCAAAATCAAATTCACTTAGGACAACCATCCACCTTGCTTTCCTGGCATTGATTTTTGGTTGATCAAACAGGTGTCTCAATCCACAATGATCTGTCATAAGCACAAATCTTCTACCCAGGAGGTAGTGTCTCCACATTTTTAAAGCATGTACTATGGCAGCCAACTCTAGGTCAAGGGTCACATAATTGATCTCATGCTCATTTAATTTTCGAGATGTATAGAATATTACACATCCTTCTTGCATAAGGACTTCTCCGAGTCCTTCCTTGCATGCATTTGTACACACAAGGAAATCATCATCTGCGTTCGCAATATTTAGCACAGGTGCATGGGTCAGGAGGTATTTCAGTTCTTGAAATATCTCTTCGCATTTTGACATCCAAATAAATTTAATTCCCTTTTTCTGAAGGGCAGTGATTGGATAGCCAATCTTGGAAAACCCTTTTATGAATCTTCTATAGTATCCTACTAAGCCCATGAAGGACCTCATATCAGATACATCTTTTGGGGTAGGCCATTCCATAATGGATCTGATCTTGTCAAGGTCTACTGCCACCCCTTCCTTATATATGACATGGCCTAAGTAGTGGACTTGCTTCTGAAATAAATCGCACTTGCTAAACTTAGCGTACAGCTAATGCTCCCTTAGTACTTGAAGTATGAGTCTAAGATGTTCTTCGTGCTCCTCCTTGTTCTTGGAGTAGATTAGGATATCATCAATGAAAACCAATACAAATTTGTCTATAAATTTGTTGAGTACATTATTCATCAAGCACATAAAAGTGGCGGGGGCATTGGTTAACCCAAATGGCACTACCACAAATTCGTAGTGACCATACCTCGTCCTGAAGTTTGTTTTGTGGATATATTCATCCTTAATCCAGACTTGATGGTAGCCCAATCTTAGGTCAACCTTTCAAAAGATGGATGCACCTCCCAATTGGTTGAACAAGTAATCGATTCTTGGTAAGGGGTACTTGTTATTTATGGTTGTCTTATTGAGTTTTTGGTAATCTATGTACAATCAGAGTGTGCCATCTTTCTTTTTCAAAAACAGGACGGGTGCTCCCCATGGAGACACATTGGGTTGGATGTAGCCTTTGTCCATCATCTCCTTTAGTTGTAGCTTGAGCTCAACGAGCTCTAGTGTGCTCATTCTATATGGCGTTCTAGATGCTGGTACTGTTCCCAGTGTAAGTTCTATTGAGAAGTCAATATCCCTTCTCGGAGGTAGACCTGGTACTTCTTGTTAGAAAAACAGGATTGCGGAGCAATAAAATAAAACAAATGCGGAAACAAAACACAGAATATACACAATACAATAGAGACACAGATTTACGTGGTTCACCCAATGTGGTCTATGTCCACCAGAGAAATTGCCAGGTCCTTCCTTTATTATTATCCAACATATGAAGGGATACAACGTACAACAAACCCATTGTAACTTTCTCTTCTTTCTCTCACAATATCCTATCTTAGAATACAATATTTACCATCAACCATAGCCGCAATACATTTCCCTCATAAAAGAGAGTTGCCTTCTAGGGAAAAGAACCCTAACATAATCTCTATCGTTAGATATGCGACCTTATAATGAATGGTCCAGATTTACAATGAAATTACAATATACATTTACAAGGCATTTTTTCCTTCAGGGGCCTGCTTGCCCCCAAACCCCCCAGCATAGCCCCCCTAGACCCCACAGTCTGCACTCCCCCGCGTGGAAAAGTGTACATACTTCTAGGTTGTAAATACTTCATGGGGTATAAACACGACTGAAAGTAAAAGACCTCTGAATCAGGAAGATAATCAAGCTCCACAACCAACAATCTCCCACTTGGAGACTGATCTCAACAAATCCACTGTCGCTATATATGCTGGACTCTGAACCTTCTTGGACATGGAAAATTTCTCATCTTCATCTTCATTCTTGAAGACCAACTAAAATTGAGCAGGAACTCAGTTTCTCCCTGGTTACTCCCTTTGTTAACATGTCTGCAGTATTTTGGCTAGTGTGTATCTTTTCCAACTTCAAATATCCATCTTCCAAGGTGAATCGTATGAAGTGGTACCTCAACTGTATATGCTTAGTCTTCGAATGGAAGGCTGAGTTCTTTGCAATATGAATGGTACTCTCACTATCACGGTACAACCTGTTATTCTCTTGCTTCTTTCCCAATTCCTTCATAAATCTCTATAACCAAATCATCTCTTTACTAGCCTCTGTAGCAACAACATACTCTGCCTCTGTTGTTGAAAGTGCAACAACCTTTTGTAGTTTTGAAATGCAACTTATTGTTGTTCCACCTATAGTAAACACATACCCTGTGGTACTCCTCCTACTATCTTTATCACCTGCCATATCTGAATCAACATATCCTTGTAGAATAGTTCATGAACCTCCAAAACATAATGCATGATTAGCAATACCTCTCAAGTATCTGAGAATCCACTTTACTGCCTCCCAATGTTATTTACCTGGATTGTTCATATATCTACTCACAACTCCCACTGC
>CBVK0102382714.1:0-14757 GCA_900067695.1 Picea abies
GCTTCCTGATTTCTCTCATGCTATCCATCTCTTTGTTTCTTTGGAGCTCTGCAGTCTTTCTTTAGATGTCCTTTCTTCCCACAATTCTAGCACTCTATCTTTCCAAGTCTGTATTTGGATCTTCCCTTCCTAGAATTCCCACGGTTCCCGAAACCCTTTCCTCTATCCTTTTGTCTTCCCCTATTCTCCATGTTCAACGCATTTCCTGATGTATCACCTATGCTTTTCCATCGCATTTCCTCACTAAGGATAACACCAACAACATCATCAAATTTTAAAGTATTTGAACCAGAGACAGAGTTACTTACAGCCATGACCAAGTTGTTCCATCTTTTTGGCAATGAGCACAAGATTAGAAGAGCCCTGACCTCATCATCAAAGTCCACTTTTATAGAACTTAGTTGATTAGTAACCATATTAAAATCATTAAAATGATTTGCAATAGACCCACCTTCCGACATATTCATAATAAATAATCTCTTCATTAGAAATACCTTATTAGACGTCAAGGGTTTTTCATACAATTTGGCCAATGCGTCCATCAAACCCTTCGTTGTCTTTTCTTTGGAAATATTGAAAGCCACCGACATTGCCAACCTTAGCCATATCGTTTCTAGAGCCTTTCTGTCAATAATCTCCCATTCTTCATCCTTCGTAGCCACCGACTTCTTTGCTATTCCGCCCAATGGTAGGAATAGATCCTTCTGATATAAATAGTCTTCCATCTACATCTTCCATAACTGGTAGTTTTGGCTGTTAAATTTCTCGACCCTAAACTTAAAATCTTCCGACATTGCTCCCACTCGAACCAGGAACCCTCTTTTCCTACGAGTTACCTTTCGTTTTGATACCAATTGTTCAAAAAACAGGACCGCGGAGAAAAAAAATAAAACAAATGCGGAAACAACACACAAACGATACACAATACAATAGAGACATAGATTTACGTGGTTTACCTAGTGTGGGCTACATCCACCAGAGAAATTGCCAGGTTCTTCCTTTATTATTATCCAGCATATGAAGGGATACAACCTACAACAAACCCATTGTAACTTCCTCTTCTTTCTCTCACAATATCCTATCTCAGAATACAATATTCTCCATCAACCATAGCCGCAATACATTTCCCTCATAAAAGAGAGTTGTCTTATAGGGAAAAAAACCCTAACATAATCTCTATTGTTAGATCTGAGACCTTATAATGAACGATCCAGATTTACAATGAAATTACAATATACATTTACAAGGCATTTTTTCCTTCGGGGGCTTCGCCCCCGAACCCCCACTAGGGGCCTACTTGCCCCCAGACCCCGCAAAGGGGGTACCCCCCCTCTGCACTCCCCCGCGTGGAAGATTGTACATACTTTTGGGGTGTAAATACTTCATGGAGTATAAACACGGTTGAAAGTAAAAGACCTCTGAATCAGGAAGATAATCAGGCTCCATAACCAACACTTCTTCTGGGAATACGTCCTTGTATTCTCTTAATATGGGTTGGTCCTTGAGGTTTGGTTTGTCATTTTCGACGGAGTCCAAAATATGTATTGCATATAAGGAACACCCTTTTCTACAATACTTCTTCATTTGAAGGGCCGATGTTTGTCTCACTGAGACAGGATCCTGAATCCCTTGGAGGGCCATCTTTCTCCCATCTTCATTTACACATTCTAAAGTTTTATGGTAATAATCCATTTTAGCTTTATGAGCAGCCAACCAGCCCATACCAATCCACAAGTCATAAGATCCCAAGGGAAGTATGTTAAGGGTGGCTTGGGTGGGCAATCCACCCATGAAGAATTGGCAGGCTGGTATATCCTCTTCCACCTTTCTTTTGGTCCGAGTGGCTATCTGTACCAACCATGGTTTAACATGTCTAGTTGGTTGCAGCTTACACTTATTGACAATCTGAGGGGATACGTAACTCAAATTATAACCTGGGTCAATTAAAATAGAAATTGGATGGTTGGCGATCATACCTTCCAGCTCCACTACGAAAGCTTGATGGCTGGCTTGATTATTGTCCAGGGCTGCATAGATTCGTGGCATGCTCCTAGCCACATCATTGACGGTGGTATCTTCTTGGATATTGTAGACCCCCTTACTATTTTGTTGTCTATGTGGGCAGTCCCTCAACCTATGATTTTCTCCACAACCCCATCATTTTAAGAGTTCCTTCTTTAGGTTATCAGTCTTTGTTGGGACTGTCTGAAAAGGTTTATTTCCACTTTGAGAAGGGAAATTTTTCTGATATACACTTCTAGCTGGAAGGATACCCCCAGAATCTTTTCCATAGTTCTTTAATCTTGAGGAGTTAAACCTTTTCTTCTGGAATCCAGAACTATTCTTTTTCTTCCATTCCTCGTGGGGTCTTGTCTTGCTCCCAAACTGTTCATAACAATACCTCGCCTTCCGGATAACCTCTTCTAAGGTCCTTGGTTCGTCGAACTCAATCATGTCCCAGTAGGTTTGAGGTAACCCACTAATGAAACACTGCATTTTTTCTTTTTCATCTTTTATGTAGGGTACATACCTCAGTAGTTCAAGGAATTTATTGACAAAATTCCTCTATGGCGAGTTGTCCCATCCACAGTTCATAGAATTCTTTAGTTTTCCCATCCATGTATTTTTCTGACAGATATTGATTTCTAAAGTATTTCTCAAGTTTTTTTCATGACAAGTCCTTCTCATGGACTCCTTTCACATTCCTAAGGTCTTCCCACCATATGGAAGCCTTTCCATTCAGGTTGAAGATGGCTATTCAAGCCTTCAAGTTTTTGGAGTAGTCATGGACTCTGAAATACTTCTTTAAACTAAGAAGCCAAGCTTTCGCCTCTTCTCCCTTCTTTATCTCTCTGTCGAAAGAGGGTGGTTTGGATTTCTTGAACTCTTCAGGACCACGGGTTTTGGAACGCTTTCGTTTCTTTCCTTTCTTTTGAGAATGCGAGTTGGCCCTGCACTAGAAGACCCTTCGGAGTTATTAGCTTCCTTTCTGGAGGACTCTCCCGATGAGTGTCCCCTGCCTCTAGGTTGGATCTTCTTCTCAGTACTTCTCCCAATGGGGTCACTTATGGAGTCATGTTTTCGGGTCTCAGGTGGACTCTGACCTCTCTTCTTATGTCATCGGTCCGCATGACTGGTTGCAAGTTCTTGTTGCAGTTGTCTCTGTATGTCAGATAAGCTCTGTAGAAAGAATGCGTTAATTTATGTTTGTTTCTCTTGCTCCTTTATTAGTGTCTCATTGTTAGCCTTGAAACTTTGTAGCTCGACCCTGAGACTTCTTACAGTTTCAGCGAGATTCAGAGGGGTTTCCACTGCCCTCCTTTCATCAGATTCCTCATCTCTATTGTGGGAGCCATCCCCCACTTCATGGCACGTCATCATCCTTTAGTATTGGGATCTTCCCGTGATTCACTGATTTTTCAAGTGTTTCCAAAAACACATGCATTTAGCTAACAGTCTATTATTTTATGAACAATACACAGTTTAAAACTTCTTAATGTACACACATAGTAGAATATTTCATTCCTTTCCTTAATAACATTTTTAAATCATAACTCTTAAGAAAGAGGTAAGGTAGGGTGTCACTCCTTGGAAAGTACCCATATAGAGCTATTTAAGTGACTCGTCCATGAGCCCAAGTAGGCCAAGTGTTGTAACCATGATCTGATACCATTTTTTCACACACCCACGACGACATAAATAAAATTTTCTCCTTTACTTAAGGGTCAGAATCCTCGAGTTCCTACTAGGGCCTAGTGCAGGCTAGCTCTTCCTACCGAAACCTTCACTAAATGAATCCACAGGACCTTTTATTGAAACCCATCGTCATACAATTCAAGCACCAAGTGTGATCTTCACCTCCATGCGGTCATTGGTTGTGATCATAGGCCTTACTAAAAGGCGCTTGTCGCATTTCATGATATCGGGACTCCAAATGTTGAGTTTCTCCCCCTTGACTCCTTCAAGTCCCGAAACCTAAAATGGGCTTGATGGGCTCTAGCTCCTCCTTAGGCCTCCATCCATACGACCATTTTCCATAACCATGCGCTAACACCAAAAGGTGTTATCGGAAATCGCGTTTCGGGATTCCTATAGAAAGGAACCTTGGTTCCCCAATCCCTGAAACCCAAAAACCAAGGCTAAGGTTTCTTGGCTCCTCCCCTTACTCCTCTACTCACATGACCCTTCACTTAGAACCTGGGGTAAACTCCTAGACACACGTCGGGATTTCCATGTTTCGGTGAATCCATGGACAATGCTCCACTGTTCTCCAAATTTCCAATCCCCAAAGGTCCGACAACCTGGATCCTACAGTCCAAATCCCCCTGCCAACCAACGGTCCTGATTTAACCCCAGCGTTCCCTTTTTCGGGGCTCTGGTGGAGTCTTCACCTCCCAACTACCGATTTCGAATCCACGAAATGGGTTGGGCGTCAGATCAACGACCCTGACCCAACCGTGATCCAACGGCTCTGATTCAAACTGGAGTTTCTTCCTTTGGTGATTTGAGTGGCAAGGAGCAGGGTCCTTCCACCTCCCGAAATCCATCTAAGTCAGATCTAGTGACACCTGTCCTAAATATGGGTAGTCCTAATTCTTTCGTGAACACTCCTTTTGCGAATTTGGGGAAGTCCTCACTGTCGTTCTCTCGGTAACCAATTTCCCGATGGATGTAAATCATCCTCCACATGTCCCTTCCGATGGACGATTCTGATTACTTCGAGCCTTCAGGACTTTCACAAGTCCACTCTCCTGCCTACACAATGGTTAATATCTACAAATCAACGGCTTTGAGCCTTTCCATAGATCAACGACCCAAATTTTGTCGAGATTTCATGTTTCACGAATCCTTAAAACTTCGCCCGTTGACTCTTCTAATGTGTGAGTCAGCGAAATGCCTATCGCCCTCCATGTGCCCCTTCCGATGGATGATCAAGGTAGCTCCCCATGGATCCTAGGATCTATGATCCAGATTCCTTTGCTACTTGCGAAGATTGAAGGGATCAAGGTGTTAACGCCTACGCTCCTCCTCTAGATCCATTGGTCCTGATAGACATGGGATACTCTCGAAAGGATCTCGTCCATTCATCTAGAAAATGAAAGGGTCCTCCCTTTCACTAATTGGTCTCACTATCCTTTATGAACTTAGGTGACAAAATTCAATTTCTCGGAGCTTCAATTTCCCACGACTCCGAAACCTTTGAGAGATAACTCCTTCTTGCACAGGGTTTCCAAACTCGGATCACATGATCCTTCAGAGGGTTCTTGGGTAATTATCCCTAGGCTTGGTTGGGTTCTGGGTAAGGGCTTGGGTACCTTTCAAAGTCCCTAGGCTGCTGACCTGAATGCAGTGCCTTCCTAACTCACCGAGTTATGAGCTATGAAACTAGGGAAGGGTAATCTCATGGGTTTATCGTAGCGGTAGCCATACCAAGAAGCTTACTTCGACTCTGAAACATGATGAAATTCTTGGGAAAAGTGCCTTCGAGGGATTAAACCAAAATACCAAGAGAATCAGGCAGGTGGGACGATTCTCAGTGGAACCAACTCATGCTCCGAACTTACTCATTTTATACAGAACCCAACTATGGCATATAATTATACACATGCATTTATTATTTCCAATCTAATTACCAGGAATTCATAGCATATAGAATCCATTTATAAGCATATAAACATGAGCATGTGTCCATGATATTCAATTCAAAAAACAAGGAATAAAAACACTCATTGGAACCACTAGGAGTGATGCGACTGCTGAGAGGGATGCTCGTTTCCACCCAAACATAGGCTCAGTCACTCCCAATGGATTTATCATTGGCCATCCTCGAGCTTAGGCCATGATGCTTTGAGACTCAATCTCTTACTTCCAGCTCAACAGAAGTTAGAGCTGAAGGTTACTTTCCTTCTTCCTATACATGAATAGACGACGATGAAGGTTACTCTCCTTCTCCTCACTCTGTCCCCATTCCCGTGATCAGAACTCAGATTTCCCGCTTTCCATCCTTCCTCAGACCCGAGATGTTTCTTTCTCTCCTCTATGCATTCCCTGTAGGTTTCCCTCTCTGTTCATCATGCTTCTCCTTCTTGCCTCCCTCCGTAAGGTTGCGTGTGGCTCAAATTCCCCCATCCGTGGCCAGGTCCAGAAGCCATATGATGGGTAGTCTACCCCATTCCTCATTAACTCTTGAGGAGGCCTATCCCACCTACCAGCCTGATGGGAATTCATTTCTGGGCAGAGAGTTGTTCTGATATGAGCAACATTAACTCCAGTATGGTACTGGTTCGGTGGAGGTTATCAAAACCATTCTGGGTTCCCTCCACCACCTTTTTATTAGCAATCGTGGCCTCTCTTTCTTAGCACATCCCCTCTCTCAGCAGTCATGCAAAACGTTTCCATTATCCAACAAAATAACAAGATTTACATTCATCGACCTTTATACAAAGGTACACCAAATTAAACATTCAAACTTTGAGTTTTCCATAGTTCCTGGCCAATAAAGTTATATTTACAGACTAGGGGAAATAGGGTGTTACATTAGAAGGAAGCAAGAAGGAATGACAAATTGACAATAGATACCATCCTGGATGGACTGACAGATTCAGTGAAATCCAAGGTGGGATCATGTGCATCAACAAAAGAGCTTTGGGACAAGCTACAAGACCTTTATGCAAGGGAAGAAGCAGAAGAAGAAGAAGAAGAAGATGAAGTTGAAGCAAATTACAACATTTCAGATTTCAAAGAAGCAAATAGAGGTGAGTTCTTTTGCATTAATTGTGAAGTAGTAGGGAATGTTGAATTTGAATGTCCTTATCCAGGGATTAAAAGAGATGATACTGAAGAAGGAAATTCCAATGAAGAAGAAGAAAATCATGAAGCAGAAATGATTCAACAAGAAGATGAGAATCTTAAAAAATTGAAGCATGTTGAGATTGAAAATAGCAAGCTCAAAAACACACATAGAAAACTAAGAAGTGAATTGGGTAGTTGTGAAAATACAATTGAAAGCTTGAAGAAAAAATTAAAATACTTTGAGAAACTAAGAGAAGAAACCATTTCCTTGAAAACTCTACTCGAAGAAGCAAGAAGAATAGGAGAAGTAAGGAATGTCCAAATGATGAAGAAAGAAGAAGATTGTGAGAAAATTGAACAAGAAGTTGTCTCATTGAGGAAGATCTTAAGAAACTCTCAAGTGCCAAAAGACTTCAAACATATTGGATGCATGGGTGAAACTTCATACAAAGAAGATGAAAATACCAAAAAGAAGTTTGAAGAAAGATCTACACAGACAGTTGACGAGAAATGGACCAGGATACCAAAAAGAAGGAATGATTACAAAAGAGATGAATATCCAAGAAGACCTCCTACCTTTAGGAATCAGAGAAGATTCAATCAATATGAATGAAACTACATAAGAGTAGATCATGAACCCATATGGACTACATCACAAAGAAGGTCATTTACTCCTAGGTATCAAATTTTCTTTCTTGGTCATTGTTATACTTGAAAAAAAATTGGACATAAGGAAATTAATTACAGAATCAATGAAAAGAACAACTATGCAAGAAACATGAATGGTGTAAATAGAAGATATGGAAACAATCATGGATTTGTCAACATAAGTTATAATTCATTTTCCCCATTGATGGACAAAAATATTGTATGCTACAAATGTAATTATCTTGGTCACAAAGCATGAGATTGCAGATATATGAATGAATATGCTCCTATGCCAAATGTCCCTATGCCAACCATAATATGGAGAAGGAAAGAGATTCCAAACAATGAATATTTTCGAATAGCATTGGCCGCTGAAGAATGTAAAGAAGAAGATGAATGGTACATAGACAGTGGATGTTCTTCACACATGACCGGGGATCAAGACAAATTCATCATCTTCAAGAGAAAGGGTGGAAATGTTTCATTTGGAGATGACTCATCTACCAAAATACTTGGAAAAGGTGTAGTAGAGCTTGGAAGAAAAAATGTAAAAGCAAAGAATGTCCTATTGGTTGAATACTTGAAACATAATCTACGCAGTGTTAGTAAAATGTGTCATCAAGGATTTACTCTCACGTTTGACTCACAAAGATGAAAAATCAAAGAAGAAGGTTTAGGAAGATTAGTTGCAACTGCAACAAGAAGACCAATTAACATATACATCCTAGATCCACGAAAAATCTCCAAGGAAGAAAGAGACCATAAAAATGAAGTGTTATTAAGTGCTATATGTTCAGTGGGAGCAGCCCCAAAGAAGAGAGTTACATTTTTCAATTAAACTCAGGGGGAGACTCCCCACCCTTTTCCATTGATGTCAAAGGGGGAGAGAAACTAGGAGCATGAGGACAAGGGGAGCATGAGTGTTTCTATCAATGAAAAAGGGGGAGATTGTTGGAATATTGGTTGTTGTCATTGATGTCAACCCTAGCCATTGGGTTTTGGACCCCACAGTTGATCAAAGTAGATAGACATGAAGGAAATTACACATGCGGATACAACACCCATGAATGGATAGTATAATTCATGTCGCTTCTGGTGGTATGTGGCACGTCACATGGATCCTCATGATTGAGGAGAAATGATTTTTTGAAGATGACAACATGAATTGAAGCATAAACTACATGTCGTCCCTAATGTTAAAAGGAAGTGACATAAAGGGTAGAAATACATATCATTATACATTAATTTTAAAAACACAATTTTTTTAAGGAACAAGGAGATATCAGTCGAATTTCAAAGGAAATATGAAGTAAAGAAGGTTGAATTTCAAGAGAGGATGAAGTCTTTTGGTGATGTGTTCTAAGGTATGTTATTTACAGGTCATCTTAACATTTTTGCTATAAATTTGTTTCTCTAATGATTCATATGATGAAATTCAGAGGATATTGAGAATATGTATCTAGGTACCCGTGGTAAAAATTCCATCTCTTTATTCGCTATAATTTTGGAGATACACTCTATGGAATATAGGGATTTTTGACTAGTCCTGAAGCTAGTCATAAACAAGTGTTCCGGGTAAAACAGTCATAACGTCTTCATAGAGAATCCAAATGAAGTGAGACAAATTGAATTGGAAATAGTACGGGCTATAGTTTCTTTTGTAAGAATTTCAGAATCTGATGTTAAATATTGAGTGTGGGGCATTATGTACAAGTTCGCTCTCCTGAATAAGCAAGAATTGAATAAGGTCTACCATTCTCTCTATAACTCCTTTTCTGGGAGGATTCAAGAAGTGAAACTTGCAGGAGTTTCAGAGAATACATTGAGTAATATTATCTACAGGATCAAACTATTCCAAGAAGTGAAGAATTGCAAAATTTGAAGAAGTTTCATGAAGCATTATCATGTTCTATGTGATGGTTGGTTGATGGTGATAATTTAATGTAAAGTTTTAATATCTCTCATATATTCTTGGGTGGAAGGAAGGGGAAAGGATGGAGAGTTCAACCCTCTCTTGAATTGGAGGATTGTATCTTCCTTTTGGAGGTTTATCTCTCCCTTTATATTTGGAATTTGTAGCTACCTTGGAAGTCATTACTTCCATTGAACAATAACTATTGATTATTTCTCATATATTGTGCATGGTGTATTGTATTATTTCTCATATATTGTGCATGGTGTATTGTGGTGTATTGGTGTAACTCTTCTATTACTGTTCATTGTTCATTGGATATAATTGAATATATAATCTGGTTGAAGTATAAGTTGAAATTTTTTCCAAATTGTACTTGATAATGATTCGCCCCCCTCTTAGTATCAACAACAGGAACCTCTTCATCATGAAACTCTCTTGTTGCATATCCAAATGGTTTGACATGCAACTCTCTTCTTCTGGATTCCCTCTCACTACAACTTGAGCACACCAAGCAATATTCCTATGGCTACCATCCGCCTCTGGATGTCATTCTAACCCATTCATCATCTAGAAATGTCCCATCACTTTCTTTACTACATACAAAATCAACAATTTCATTAACCATTCTACCTTATTCTCATAAGGTAATATGTAATAAATATCATCATCATTTTACTTATGTTGTTATACTCAAATAATAATTAACCATATGATCCATGACATCACCATATTTTGCATACAATAATAGACTATAATAAAATTATGTGCATGTTATACGCATGCTCAACATTTTCCATATGCATTCTGACATATCCTCATTCCCCAAGCATTTTACCCATGCTTACAATGCATATGTATATAGTTTTCTTCCATTTGTATTCGCATCCACATACATGTCCTTATATTAATAGGTATATACATTCTTTTATTATAGTTGTGAGCATCATAAAGTTTCTCATGTGTTCATATGTATTTACCTCTCCCAGGAGGTCTAGAAATAGTCCAAAGGACTCCTTTTTAATTTCTTAACTAGATTATTCTACAACAACAATTTTCATTCAGTATAGGTCAAATAAATTGACCTTACACATTTTCCATCAGTCCTCTAATCATGAGGAATTATACATATGTACAAGGTTTAATATTTTACTAAACCAGTAATTATTACTTCTACAGATTCTATCAATCCATACCAAATTCCCTTGAGAACAAGGAATTTTCCATAAGGGTCTTAACCCTTATATAATCATACATCTTAATTACAATATAATTTTCCTGCCCTAGAAGATAAACATCGTTACGCTTAAGAAAAAAACTCATCTCATGTCCCCTGTCTGGACCCATGCAGCTTCATAATAGAATTTCTGCGACCACTTCCATTTACAATCAGGTTTTACTAATAGTGCTATCAACATATTCCTACTCCTGTAAAAGTAGTCATCATTTTGACAAAGAGACAGTATAATTTCCCCTTGCTAAAATTAAGCTAGGGTTTTCAAGTTACAATTACAGTCTCCAGTCCATCTCCTCAAGAAGTTAATGCAGATAATGAAAAACCCTTTAAAGGTAGAAACACCTTTCAACAAGCTCACCTAAATCTCAATATACCAGTCCTATGATTGATCTCCAACCCATCCAGGCACAGTGTTTTAGCATGCTCTGACAGATAGGGTAGGGTAGAATTCCCTTCCCCTTAAAATTTTTCTAAGAAGAATTTTATTCGACTATTTCATGAGCCCAAGCAGGCCAAGTGTTGTTTCCTTCTCTGATAATACTTTGTAACATACCCATCCCCCTAAGTACATTTTTAAGGGATGGGGTATTAAATTTTTTCTTCTTCTAACAACCTTAAATATTCTCTATCATAGCTCCATCCTCTTCTTCTCATCAAGAGCTTTCCAAGGTCGGTAATTTCACTCAGAATTGAGCTCTGGAACGAAACATATGACCTCCTAAAGTTATTGGGTTTACATAGACAACATCTATCTTACTGTCACGTGGAATCCATGTGACGTTTCATTGTCCATGACAACTAACATGGAGACACCCAGGTTGTGATGTGGCACTATCCTAGCCCGCCACGATGGAACTTTATTCCATGCAGGCCTATAGTGATCATCACTAGGACCTTCTTCTAACGCACTTCATCACTTACCTCTAACCCCATGTTGACGGGAGAAACTGACCGTCCGTCAACTGGGAGAGTGGAACCGGTCCGGGGTTGTCTAAATAACCCAAGCCGTTTGGTATGGACCACCCTGACGAGTTTAACGGCTCCGTTGGCCGCTCTAAGGTCTCGTAAGGAAACCAAAGAGAAAGTGATCTGAGTTAAATAATCTAAACTAAGGAAACTAGAAACTAATAAAACAAACTTAACTTAACTATACTAATCTAGCTATAAACTACTAACTACAAACTACTAACTATAATTATAAAAACTCAAATCAACTACTTAATTATCAGTTATGATCGTTCCTTATTTACAAATGTACATCATAGACAAATTACAGATTTGATTAAAACCTGCAAAACTCAAGTATTCGCTGCCCTAAGACAGCCAAGGATCTATTTTTGTCTTTTTGTATTTATAAAACCAGAAAGAAAGCTAACAGAAATTGAGTAATCTAATCTAAATCTAACTAAACTACTAATTAATTAAAACAATAAACATCTAACTAATTAACCTGGATACGCTCCAAGTTTGCCCTGTGTAAGATGACTTCGTAAGCAGGTTGGAGGAAGAAGTTCACACCATTTAACTCTTAAGCTTCTCGCAAGGGATCAACTATGATGCTTCCTGAAGTGAGTTGCAGGACAAAGAAGACATACAAGAAATTATAACAGTTTTCAGATTATGAATTTATGCAAGAGGGAAACCTACAATACAACAAATTCATATATGATAATCCAATTTATAAAGAAGACAAGGCTATCGTTTATAAACTAAATCCTTAAACTGTTGTATCTTTTACCGAATTGGGAGTAACAAGGTATGCATAATAATAAGAAATTATATCACTTGAATTTGATTTAGACAACAAGGTGATACTAAACCAGACACAATATGATACACAAAACATGAAACAAAGTGTCAATGTATTGAGAAGCGAAGGCTATAACAACGCATCAATTCTGCTCCAGTTTGAATTAAGCTCACATATCCTTGTTCTCCCCAACTGAGGATTGTTTGTTATTACAAAACCCATAGGTTTAAATAAGCCTTTCACAAGGTAAAAAACACCCTTGTGAGAAATAGTTAACAGTTTACATAATATGGGAATAATCCCAAAAATCTCTAAAAGTAAATAAATAAAATGCAAGTAAAAGCTGTAGATCATCCCCCAACTGTCCATAGTATTCATTGACAATTCGTAATGCCCTGCAATAGACACTAGAATCAAGTTAGAAGATTGTTTTATTAAGAAAATAATGACAAAATTGCATCAACAGACTCAGCTACAGAATCGTTTGATTCTGTAGCTGGTCCAGAATAGTAAAACGACTAGATATAAACCAAATCAAATCGCATCTAATCAATTAGCAATAACCAATACATCACTATGGATTAAATTAAATGAAACAGAATAGCACATGATCGGGACAGGGTAGATAGGCAAATCGATATGAAATAAGAATACCCTGTTTCTCCACAAAATCGAATCTGACCATAACCAGAACATTCCACAAATGTCATGCATAACAAACCAAATCGTGTGGGATAATCGTTATCAGATATGCATAAAATTAATGCCGATATAGAAGTATTCGCGATTTCTCACATCACTGTATCCATTCAATCCAATCATAATTCACATTCGTTAAGCTTTAAAATAATCTTGCAAATAAATCCATAACTGTAATTGCCTAATTACAGTCGAAATAGCATATCGATATCATTCACACAATGCATGAATTGTTTCTAATGTAATTGAACTGACTCGACAAGTATCGATTCAACAATCTCCACATTAGATCACTCTATAATCATTTACACAAGGTTTTGACAGAGTCATCAACGAGATATTTTAATTATAGATATAAATCAAAAAGATTTGATACAATCAACCCATTCATGTAACCGAATCAAACATTTGTTATCATCAGAATACAACTAACATTGTAACAATCGTTATCCATTCAAGACTTGATCATTAAACAGAGGATATCTGAATCAGTCTCAACATAGAAAATGCAATTAACACAGTCAACCGATTAGCTCATTGCATCGAACAGATACCATTCGTATTCTAGAAATAGAAAATATATCAAATAATAACATTTTCGAAATCGATCAAAGTCAATTGATAAAACTTAAGCATAACAGAGCGAGTCAGACCTATAAATAGAGCATATGATATCACTGTATAAAAGAGGGAAAACCATACCATTACATCTGCTGAAGTCATGTCAATTTGGAATTAACAATTGCGGTCGCAGACTCAACGTTTTTAAACAGGATGGAACCAGTGGTCCGTTGATTTTTATCATTCGGTTGCCCCTTATTGTTGCGACCAGTGAGCCTTGCCACTTGGCTGTCCAAATCCTGAATCTTGGATTGCAGCTTTGGAACGTCCAAATAGTACCGTTCTAGCCATAGTCCACACTGGTCACAGGGTGCAACAACCTTTTGAGCAGAAGGAGGGTTTGACGATTCACCACGAGTTTCAAAAGGTGACTTGATACCAGGATAGTATGGGTTGTCTTGAAGACAAGGAGGCAAATTATCAACGAAATCGTAGGGAGGTTCATCATCACAGAAACCCTCTTGGGCGAGAAAACGCTCAATGCTCGAATCAGAGTCGTCACCTATCATGATGGGCTCGGTTTTGGCGGGATGCTTGGACTTGTTTCTCTCCATACGAGAGATCATCCTTGCATTCTTTTTGTTTCTAATAGTGTTCTTTGCCCTTGGCTTGGTGGTTATGGGCTTAGAAGTTTTAGTCACGGCCATAGGTGAATTCAAAGGTATGTCAGGTTTAGGTGCGGGTAGCATAACACTGTAGGGTACAGGGGTAGACTTAACCTCGGATACCATAGGCTTATCGACAGGAGGAGGGTTTGATTTTTCGAAACCATTCCGGTTGAGATAATTTTGCCAGGAATCTTGACGCAACCCCAATTCACTAACAACCAGCATCTTAATCAACCCAACATGAAATAGGCTAGTGTCGGCCTGATTTCTTTTATACTTCTTAGCCATTTTAAAAAGACTTCAGTGCAAATAGTGTGGCATGTTGAGCTCAAAACCCATAAACACCATAAGAAAACGTAGATGAAACAGGAAAACGAATCCATACCTGCCTTCGCACGTTATGAATTGCTTGAGGATCATCAATAGATCATACCAGTGGGGTTTCAACATCTTTGCTGGTAGTCCTTTGTTGCATGTGAGATCGGAAGAG